>JNEK01001758.1:0-65843 GCA_000697295.1 Mucor indicus B7402
AAAAAAAAAAAAAAAAAAAAAAAAAAGAGGCCCTTTTTTTCTTTTTCTTTTTTTACTCTGAATCCCTTTCCTCGTCCCCCTTTTCAGTCATCTTGCATTTATTACAGTGGCGCCTATATATTTTATTATTTCCTTTTTCTTTCTTTTTTTCTCTTTCTTCCTCCCTCTTTTTTTATCTTTTATCTTTCAATAGTACGATGCCATTTATGAATTATTTAGGCCGACAACACCATGAACACCATCAAATGAATAAAAGATCACATACTTTACCTACTGTTTTAAAGAAAAAAAAAGAAATTGGAGATTATATTTTGTGTAGAACAATCGGTCGTGGTGCTTCTGGTAAGTTTAAACCCTCCCCTCCCCTTTTTTTTTCCTATTTTGAAAATATAATTCTTTCACCCCTTTAGGACGCGTAAAACTCGGTATTCATAAACAAACGGGAGAAAAAGTTGCAATTAAAATGATTTCTCGAAGCCAACTCACTGCTTCAAATACAACTTCAAAATCAGTACAACGAGAATTAGCTGTATTACAATTACTACACCATCCTCATTTAGTACAGCTGCGTCAAGTATTACAAGACACTTCTTATGTTTATTTTGTTATGGAATATTTAGAAGGTGGTGAATTATTTCATATTTTAGCTGAAAGAGGTCGTTTACCTGAAGATGAAGCTCGTCATTTATTTGCCCAGCTGATCAATGCCCTTACTTGGTGTCATGCACATCATATCAGGTAAACCAAAAAGTAAAATAACTACATCTTAACCATGACTTACACGCATTTTCATACAAGTCATCGTGATCTTAAGCCTGAAAACATCTTGCTGGACAAGGAAAAGAAAAATATAAAAATTGCAGATTTTGGAATGGCAGCTATGCAGCCTTTTAATGCATTACTCAGAACAAGTTGCGGGTAATAATTTCCCTACATTTATATCTTTTACTTTTTACTTATTTTGTTATATAGATCTCCGCATTATGCAAGTCCAGAAATAGTCAAGGTAACTTTTTTACCATTTTTGTCTAATTTTAAACATTGACATATTTACCAATTATAGGGCAAACGTTATGATGGTAAAGCAACTGATGTTTGGTCTTGTGGTGCTATTCTTTATGCCATGATGACAGGCCATTTACCTTTTGATGATGAACATATGGGTCGATTATTAGCAAAAATTAAAACAGGTCGTTATCGAAGTCTCCCAGATTATCTTTCGACTGATGCAAAAGATTTAATTAAGCGTATGCTTGTTGTTGATCCAACTAAAAGAATGACGGTAATAGATTAGTATAGCACACATATACACACACACACACACAGTTACTTATTCCCCTTTTAGATGGCTGAAATACTTCAACATCCTTGGTTGACGAATCAATCCTTTTTAGGTACTGAACTAAGATTCTTGCAGAAAAGCTATACAGAAGGTTTCGATCCCCTTCAAGACCCTCAACTTGATGAGCCCATGATTACTAATAAGTTTGAATTGGATGGTCGTATCTGGGAGACCTTAAAAGTCTTATGGAGAGAAAAGACAGAAAATGACTTACTTGTTTCTTTATCCTCTTATGGGTAAAACTAAAGCCAATCTTTCTCTTATAATGTAATAACCTTTCTATAGACGTAATGTGCAGAAATTGACATGCAAACTATTACAAGAAAGAAGCATTCGATTAGAGCAACAAAGTCCTGAAAATAACAGTAAAGGTTTTATTCTCATGATTTAAAATGATGTTTAACCCTATTTTTTTTTTTTTTGTGTATAGGCTCTGTGAGTTTACCACTTCGGCGATGTTCCGCCATAGCTGATGATGTACTTATGACCCCTCCACTACGTTCATTACGCCACGTAGCTGACGATGTTGAGCCTTATACCCTTTCTACACCCTATGAATCTTCTGTTGACACCATGTCATGCTGTCGAACACTTGACTTTCCTCCTACACCTAAAAGTTCACAACTCCTTGATACAGCCTATGCTTCCTCTATCACTGTAAATATGGATCACTATCTCAACAAAAAGCGCATGTTCGATAAAAAGTAAGGACAAATCGCTCACTGTCTGACATGATATTAACTCCATTCTAGTGAGCACCCCATGGATGCTTTTTCATTGTTGAGTCCTATTCGCAGCACACGCTATTGGATTCATGATGATGGCGAGTTGGTCCAGACTGAAGAAAACCGGGGTTCTAAAGCAGATGCAGCAAGTGTATTTATCATGACACAGTCGACTATTGTAAAAAAAAATACATGTTCTCTGGTGCATGCGAGGAGGAGTACATGGCGGTTGTGTTCAAAAGGAGAGCCATCCCAGTCCAATTGGATTACACGATACTTTAAAAAATCATCCACACCAAATCGAGTTGTTATTGTAGAATGCTATACTAAAAATGAATGCGAAACAGCAGGCAAATTACATCAAGTACTCGAAGAAGTAAGCTATTTTCCTTCTCTTAATAGGCGAATTTTTGATTTTTTTTTTTTATTAGTGCTATGATGGTAAACTGACAGGAAGAATGTATCCTCATGAAAAGATTGTATGGAGCGGTATCATGAATCATATTTCATTTACTTGTCAAATGACAAAACTCAATGGAGAAGAACAAAGCAAAATTCGAATTCAGTTTACCTTATCTCAAGGTCAAGTTAGTAAACTAGAGTCTCACATACAAGATCTAGTTGATTGTTTAAACATGTATGAAACTGAATCAGATTGGGTTACAAGAACAAATGGTTGGACGCAACCAGAGATAATCTAAATAAACACTGTACAAATATCATATTATATTTAGAATAAATTATGTATTTTTAGTAAGTTATTCCTAATATGATATTCTGCATTTCTTTTACTCCTTTACTCTGTATTATACCATGCAAGCTTTTTTTTTTTTTTTTTTTTTACAGAAAAATATTGTTACATCATTCATGCATTTTACAACTAAGAAGAATATTGACACTTTTTATATATCTTAAAAAAGTGATTGTTGTAATATATACATTAAAAAGTAGGAGGATCTTCTTACCCCCCCCCCCTTTTCTTCTATCATAAAATTGATATAGTAAAATCATTTTCATATTAAACAAGCAAGGGGACATATACATATTTATATATATAGGAGTCCTTTTTTTTCGGGTATGTCCGGACCGAATCACCTCCATTTCCAATAACTATGGAATTCACCATTGATTCCTTTCTTTTCCCCTCACTTCATATCATCATGGGTGAAATTATGGATCTAGGTAATCTTCTTTTCAGCAATGAAACCAACCATCGCTCAAGCCTACTCTTATTTTATATAAAGATTTAGAGCTCGACGAGCTTGAAGCCGACCTTGTCACGCTGACTCCAGCTGAACCCATACCTGAATTCGACATTGAAGAAATGAAACCTGTCATTACAGGTCTCGTCAGCGAACAACCTTACGATCGTTTCGAACCTCTACCGCGCTCTGGAGCTCTTTATTTACACGGCGTCGACGATCTCTCCACAGCTCAAATCACAGAATATGTCGATTCACCCTTACTCGAAAAAATCCAATGGATCAACGACAGTGCATGCAATCTTATCTTTAAAACAGAGGAAATCGCGCAAGAAGTAGCACAAACATTGCTCAAAGTACCAACACCAGGCGCGTTGTTGAGTCATCGTAAACTCGTACCTGCAAGACCTTATTACCCGAAAGTGGAAGAGGATAGTAAAGCAACACCTGTGGATCTCTACATACGTGTATCGACAGACGAAGATATTAAACTACGCGGCGCACGTGCGAGAAGTAGATATTATCAAATACACGGCATAGAGGGACAAGACCTCTCTGAATCTCGCATCGAAGCACGCAAACGACACGAGGAACGCATGAAGAAGAATGGCGGAGATGGTCGAGACGTGTTTTCTCGTTTAGGCCAAAGAAGAAGAAGTCTTTCTCCCATAAATAGAAGAAGAAGTCGCTCTCCCGTGAATAGAAGAAGTCGCTCTCCTATCAAACGAAGAAGTCGATCCCCTATGGAACTTCCTGCTCATATCAAAAGTCGTTTAGGTTCTGTCAAAAAAGAAGAAGAATAAAGGGAATAATATAGGTTTTTAATGTCTTGATTTGAATTTAAGTAAAGGAGCTAAAATTTCTAAGGGTCCTGATTTTTTAAGGAACTCATGATGCATTAATTCTTCTGCTGTGGCTCTGGATCGAACATCCACACATAAACAAACGGCTAAAAAGCCCTTGAGTTCACGCGACAATTTTTCAGGGTTCTTAAGAGTAGGTGTGCCGTTGGTAGCAATCAAATAGAGGGCCTTTAAAGGTTCTTCGTCAAGGTAAGGTGGTTCGTTTTCGATCATTTCAATAGCCATAATACCCAATGACCAGATATCTACCTTGGCACCGTATTCTTTTTGTTTCACCACTTCAGGAGCCATCCAATAAGGTGTACCTACCATGGTGGCACGCTTGTTACGTTGATCCGTTAACTTGGCACAGAACCCAAAATCACTGATCTTGACTTGTCCTTGTGCGTTCAAAAGAATATTATCAGATTTGATATCTCTGTGAAGAATATTTTGTGAGTGAAGGTGAAGAAGACCAGCCGTTGTCTAATATATATAATATAAAAAAAGTAAGCAAAAAAAAAAAAAAAAATACACTCTATTTTTTGAATTGTATTTTACCTCACGACACACAGTGGCGATTTGTTGTTCTGTCATGGTATTGTTATCAATAACATCTGTCAAGGCACCTCCTTCCATATACTCCATAATAACCCATAAATCATTATTTCTCACCAAGAATGAATCCAAATAGTTGACAATATTAGGATGTTGTGATTCCTTCATGACTAGAATTTCAGTCACAATTAAATCTTTACGAGGTTGATGGGATAGATCCATTTGTTTGATAGCCACCTTGGTATTCGTCGCAAGCGATACAGCGACATAAACAGAACCTGAAGCACCTTGACCAACACGTTTCAATTTCTTGTATAAATCGTTTGGATCACCGTTTGTAACCACGCTTCCTATTCATTAATAAGTCTCTTTCTCTTATATTTATTATATTTTCTTACTTAGTTGTTCCATGACTTGTGCTTCTGTCATGGTACTAATACGTTGCTCTACTTTCTTTTTAGTAGGAGTAGATACCATTTGAGCGGCCTTTTCTCGTTCACGTTCTCGGATTTCACGTTCTTTTTCACGTTCACGTTCTCTTTGACGTTCCTTTTCGCGCTCCTTTTGCAACTGTTGGTCTCGGAGTCGCTCTTTTTCTCTTTGCTGTTCTCGAATTTGTCGTTCTCGTTCGCGCATTTCGCTTTCGAGTTTCTCGCGTTCATACATGATGCGGTCATCGTAGGTCGAGATGCTTGTGGTGCGAGCAGGGACTCGATTAGCATTGTTGTATTGCTTTGGTGGTGGGTCTTGTCGAGTATATTTACTAGGAGGGAATCCCTATCAAACAAAGAGTATAAGTTGGAGGGATATGAATGTTTTGTTTGGTTCTTACGGGTGATGTAGGGGTACGGTCACCTTGGTAACGAGGATCAATAGGTGATTTTGGCTATATGGCAAAGGTCAGGTATTTTTAATCTAAAAAAAAAAAAAAAAAAAAGAGTACTACTTACAGAACGAACCGCTAAATCTTCCATCATTTCATTCATTGATCTACCTGATTGTACAGGAGGAGGAGGAGCAGGTCTTGGTGGAGCAGGACGATGAGGTGTGATATTTTGTTTGGGCTCGGCTATTAAAGCATCCCATCTATCTTCACTTCTTCTTTCAACAGTATCTTGAAGATGAGAGGAACCATATTCTTCTGCTTCTCTCTTTGTTTGTTCAGTATAAAATTCAAGTACATCCAAGACAGCCTGGGGATTTTTGGCTGCATCTTCAGCAGTAATAGCTGAACCTTTTAATAATTTAGTCCATTGATCAGGTAAACCCTATCAAGAACGATTAGGCTTTTTTTTTTTTTTTACTATATAAAAGGGTTTAATTTACGGTAAATGCGCCTGTATTTGGATCAAAACCAACGTGAACTTCATGTACAAAATTAGTAGGACCTGAAGCGCCTACTGTTGATCTCTAATATAAAATTATTATTAATATACATGATTACTGCTATTTTTTTTTTTTTTTTTAAGGGTACATTGTAGATTTCATCCATCCAAGAATAAAGATCTTCATCACTTTTACAGGCAAGATAGTAAGTTTTATCTTTTGTCTCCACTTCAAAGCAATAAGGTTTAAGATCTGTTCTTGTCACTGAAGTTATTTCTTTTAAAAATATTAAAGCAACACATTGTCCCGATTGCTAAAAGAGAAAAAGATTAATAGTTTGATAAAAGAGAAAGAGGGGGCAATCTTACTTCATTTCTATGAAATGTTAAGGCTTGATCCCTTAATACGCAAAAACGTTTAGACCAAATCCAAGCTCTTAAACCGTCTTCTTTAACAGATAAATAACCGTCTTTAATAATTTCAGTCATAATATGTCAAAAGAGAGAATAATTGAATATGCCCTTTTTTTCTCCTAATAAATAAATAAAAAATTTCTTTGTCTTAACAAAGAATATTCAAATGTCTTTTTCCCTTGATTAAGATGAAGATTAGGAAAAGAAAAAAAGCTACATAGACTTTAGTGCAATATTTTAAAATAATTATTCAAAATTTGATTTGGGAATTTTTTCATATGTTTTTAATAATAGGTAAGAAAAAAAAAAAAAAAAACTTTCTACTTTCTTAAATAAGTCTACATGTTTAAAAAAGAAAGCAACCACTTTATCATATAAGAGTCGGCTTCCTCTTGTTGATATGACAACGAATTGCTTTCAATTAGGGTACCTTTATTTTTTTTTCCTCATGTATCACAAAATTCATACTCCTTATTTTTAAAGTGCTACAAAGTGCACAACTTTAAAATTGAAGTACGCGTCACTCATCGTGCTATATTTCATCCCCAGACTTTAATAGCCTACTGTAGCACTTTTTGACAAGTCAAAAGATTATCTCGGGAATGCAATAGATATTTTTATTGTTGTATTTTAATTGGAAACATTTCACTGTCATTTGCTAAATTTGTTGAAACAAGACCAATATGTCTAGTATATATAATAACCCTATTTTAATTATTGGGTTTCCTCATATTGATGAATAGTGCTCACATGGAATGAATTCAGAGTATTATATCCTATACAAATGAAAACTAACTTTCGCGTTCATTAACAATCCCTTGCCCTTGTGAAAATTTTTACTTTTTTTAGCAAGTGATTTTTATTTTCAACGATGAATGGGTTAGCTTAGAATTGCCACCAGTTGACGTTGGAATGCTTGTAAATTCCCACTTGAAATAAACGATGTTGTAGTAGTAGGACTCGTCGCTTTGAACAAATCAATACCCGTCATCACCATCATTGCAATATCTTCTTTTTCTTTCAAAAGGGCCATCATTAAATCGTAGTGAACATGATGTGACAAGATATAACCAGCGGAAACCAAAGTAACCACAGTAGCAGCGTAAACGAAAAAGATGGAAGTAGCCTGCTTAGCCAATAAAAGCATGGCTTCAAATGGCCTTAAATTGAGTTGTAAGCGCTCGACATAAATAGGATTCAAAGCTTGACTCAAGACATCAATGTCACGATAGGATAAAACAAGTGCATCTCCAAATAATTGGCGTGCATGCAGTTTGAACTCCAAATAACTAACAAACTGTCTATAATCCAATTCAGATACAAATAACTGGTAATTGATATCTTTCAAAAACTGTTTTTCTAGTTGTGTAATTTCTTGTGCGGTATAATTGAATTGAGTCCATTCTGACCAGTCTGAATTCAACCAAGTGATATCAGCCCTAAAACAAACATTATTACATACTAATTATCTTTTTTTTTTTTTTTTACAGGTATTTATCAGCTACAATGATACTAGCTACAAAAAGATCTCTTGGGTGCCAGTGTAAGCGTTTACTTGGTTGTTGAAAATAATGATCGATATACCATAAACTACAAATCAAAGAAGAACAGCCTACTTGTGCTTTCGAAAGTGTTTTGCGAATAAAATTCACATTATCTCGATAATTCCTTGTTTCTGTTAAACTGGAAGTCATAAATATTAAATCGTTTGTCACGCCCTTCATTACACTTGCAATAAAAGTAGCTGTGAAATCTTATACAAAAAAAAAAAAAAAAAAAAGTTGGTTTCATTTCAAGTGGTATCATGTGCTTTTTTTTACCGATTAATTCATATGGGATGGGTACATAATCACCATTCATGCCTTGGTGATGAACCATGCCAAGTAATTGTTGAAATGCTGCTAATTGACCATAAATCTTTATAATGGGTAAGTTTAAGTGATATCCAAGTGTAAAAATAGTATACTTTACTGATTTATCAGATAAATACTTTAATTTATCTCTTTCAGATTGTTCTTTTCTGTTCAATGAACGTTTAGGATTCTTTTTAGTCATGAAGGTAAAAAAAAAAAAGATTTTTTTTGGGGGGGGAGGGGGCAAGGCATCGATTTAGCATGAGATTTCTCTTATTATGGAAAGTGAGTCTTCTGAGCTGCATTAATGTTCAACAAAGAAATTTTGGCCTCTTTTAGATATGATCATTTTAGATAATTTTATACGTGTCGCTTATCGCTTATGTGTGACAAGTGTACCTGTACTTTAAGGCTCTTAAAAGCAACCTTTCTTCTCGTTTTGTCATAGTAACAATAATAGACTGTTTCAGGGGAGCTCATAAAAAAAACCCCCTTTCATTTGTTACTGACGACGACTTTTAGGAAATAAAAAGTTAAAGTGTGCAAATCTCGGTATAGACAGGAAGTAACCTACTCATCCAGGTAGAGACTTAAATCATCCCTCCTCTGTTGTCATAACAACCACGTTTTGAACTTTTGTTGGCGATTTTTACTTCAGTCACAATAGACTCCGGTTTGAAGAGACTTGCTGTCAAAAACTTTGACAATAATAATTTAGATGTTGCCACAGGAGAGCTGTCACGTCATTCATCAACAACTTTGTCTAGTTAAAATGAACGGCGCCCTATTAAACATTTACAAAATTACACCCAGTTTTTATAGATACCTTCCTTGAATGCTTAAATAAAGGGCCTTATGCTGTTTTGACTAGGAATCGAGTCAAATTAATTGCAAATAGTGGGCTGCCTATTTTCATCATCTTTTTTTCACCGTAGCTGTCAACATGAAGCTAAGAGAGTCTAGAAATTTGAAGAGAAGAAAGCAATCTGAGCTATACAAAAAGAAAAGCACCTGAAGAACAATAATATGTTCTTTAAGTCACTACAGTAGAACGCTGCCTTCAACTCATGGGCGATATATGGATAAGTTTCCTGAAATGATTGAACCCATAATTATGCAGCAAGGTTACATCTCAGTGTATCCTACACTTCACTCATCCGAATTAAGCCCAAGTTTTCTACTACGTTTTGAAAAAAAAAAAAAAATAGCATATGTAAAATCCAGGAGGATAGGTATAGCATGAGACTTCTCTTATAATTTTAAATGGACTAATTTATTATGCGCATTCAGCATAAAATATATCAATGGCCTCGCTTAGGTAGTTAAGTTTATATGTTATTTATCGCATATGTGTGATAAACGCATACGATATCATCCACTATTCTTCAACATCGAACATAATTTCCCTTATCTTTATTATACATGCCATTTTATCCCAACTTTTGGGCTTTCTTTAACTATACCAGTAGTGTACAGTTCAATAAAAGAAACGGTTTTTATTAGATACATAACAATATCAATCATCTTCAAAAATCTCTGTGTAGTTTTCTAAGATGGTCTGCACAACTTTAGCTTGTAATTGAGACTCAACAATGCGTTGATTATCCATTTGTGAAAGCGAACCTGCCTCACTACTCATTAATGTTAAACCAAAAATAGTGGCCAAGTTAGCAGCACCCATTTTGTTCAATCTTTGATACGCTTGTACCCTTTCGTCAAGTAAAAAAAAAAAAAAAAAATGAGTTTTCAACATAAAACCATGTTTATCTAGCTTACTTGTACAAGTGACACATTAAATACTTTAAAGTAGCATAATGTGCATCTGGAAGTCTATTGATAATGGTATGTAATCCTATGACACGGCTTCTATCATCCGTCAATTCTAAATAAAAAAGCGTCAGAAAAACAAATGGCACGCTATTTTGAATAAGCCCTTACTTGCTGCTTCCAAGAACTCATAATATGTCTCTGATGGAAATAAAGGATTAGGTAATTCTCTAAACCACAATTTCAAGACCCCCGTAATATTATTGATATCTGTCAAGTCCTCTTCTGAAATGGGGTTGGGGTCACCGTGTTCAAATTTAAGTTTCATTTTTTGTATTTTACTACTTGTACCAGACAAGCGATAAATACCAACAGAACTCAGTCCGTATTCCTCAACGACGCTAGCACATTGTTTCAAAATGGTAGGCACCATATCAGGCGTATTGATTACTAATTCCTCTAAAGGAACGCCGAATACCTTATTGCTTGACATGACCATAGTGTCTTGATGAAAAGCGTCTGTTTTTTGAATTCTGCCACTTTTTTCTGCACATAGTCGAACAAATTCCGTCCAATCGGCGTCTTTATCAATTTTCGAAATCAATCCTCTGAGCCCTGATCCTGTTTAAAGAGTGAATTCTGTGATTTTTGTTGCATGTAGGTTCATTGTTTTACCTTGCTCATTATCAAGCGCTAAGCCATCCTCAGCTAAAGCTTGTTCAAATGTATAAGCATAACTGGCTAATTGATATCGAAGAGCCACACTGCATTCATCATCAACTGCTTTTAAATCCTATTGTCTCTTTAATAAAGAACCTAGGGTATGTGCGCATCCCTATTACCTTGACCATTTTAGGTAAATGAGACTCATAATATTCTGCATGAGTTTGAATGGTCTTTTTCTGCTGTTGTTTATATTGAGCATCAGCATCTTCCATTTTACTTCTACAGTCCATTTCTGTCTTATCGAGCTAAAGACAACTTTCATTAATACAAACAAAAAAAAAAAAAAAACCAAAAGGCTAATTTCTTTGTTTACTTGAGCTGTAGTTCGATTGGATCTAAACAAGTTCTTTTTTGTAGAGTGTGTTGGTTCTTGATTTCTTTGAGAAACAGCTCGTTCCCATTCTTCATTAGAGCTTTCAAATTTTTGTTTACTCTTTTCCAATAATAAATCTGCATCTGTTACTAACTTTTCATAATGCATACCAGCGTCTTTGATCTTTTGTTTTTTTTTTAAAAAAAAAAAAATTAAGTCAATAAAGTCATTCAAAGAGGAGTGAAGTGTACCTTTTTTCTTTCCTTTTCAATACTTCTACTTAGAGAAATCAAATCTTCTGCAGCTTCAGAAATAATAGAAGCAAATTTTATACGTTGATTTCCTATCAATTCATGTACTTTCAAGATAGATACCCAAGCGTCCCCAAATGTGCTATATAAACCCATAAATATATGCTTACAAAAAAAGCCCCCCATCTCTTTCTCTATTTACCCTGACTTGGGATGCGACTTGTCAAATGTTTCTATTGTTGTCTGTGCTGTTTTTAACATTTCTCTACCATAATTTTCTTCTACCATGGCTCTCTTCTTTAAGAATGCTGATATATCCTTTAAAAAAAAAAAAAAAAGCTAAGACTCTTTTTCAAAACAGGAATGCTTTTTTTTTTTTTTTTTTTACTTTGGTCATTTGTGAATCCCCTTTGACTTTTTCTAATAAAGCATGTAATCCACCCTAAAATACAATGTCAAAAATAGAGTCCCTTCCCTAAAAATAAACATGTCTTACCTCAATTTCTGCCATTTGAGACACTAAATCAAAACTACCTTCAGTTTCTGCTGTAATCATTTGATATGAAAAAGAGAGAAAGAAACAAAAAAAAAAAGGAGGAGGAAGCTTTCAAAAAAAAAAAAAAGTTCCGTTTTTTCAGGGGGAAGATATGAAATATGTTTATTTTTAAAACAAGCGTATTTTTAAAAAGTACTTTGAGGCAGCTACTTTATGACCTGAATTGGTAGTCAATTGAGGCTCTACGGGATCCAATGGCCAATGAATTATAAAGTCTTCATGTTCTTGCTGTTCCATAAGCATTTGACGCTTGACTTCTTTACTCAAATGATATTCCTTTTTAGGCTTCTTGGGTACTTCTTCAAGATCTTCGATAGCATCCAACTCGTTACATTCTGTACCTAAAGCAGATACCCATTTCTGAAGTTCAGGTTTAAAGATCATGTTATTACCCATCATAGCCGTGTATTTACTAGGCTTGTTATGTTGTTTATGAGACATCAACATCAATCGACTCTTGCGTTGTGGTTTTTGTTCAAAACCTGCTAAACTGTTTTCATTGCCTTTCCATTGATGTGTCTTTTTATCATATTTCATATCGTTGTATTCTAAAATAGGTTGTTGATTGGGTTGAATCAGTGTTGGCTTTTTAATGACAGACTGCATGTTTTGTCGCCACGGTCTTTTGGGATCAGCAGGTGGTTGACTCCTAAAAGTAATTTTTTTCTTTGGAGTAAGATCGTTCAGATTGTCAATACTATCCAACCGAGCGCAATAATCAGTTGCTATTTTTGTCTTGGGTCTTTGTATCAAAATATAGCCACTTGCATTCTGCTTTTCTACTTCCATTGATGAAGGCTTAGCGTGAGTCAACCTTGGTTTTTGTTGTTTTTGTCTAATTTCTGCTTCTCTATTTAAAGAAGATTGTGTACTTGCTAAAAAGTTACGTCTAAGTGGTAATGTCGTCTTTTCTGCTAGTTTTGGTTTTTCTTTAACTTGAGGTCTAGTTAATCGTGTTGTCAATGGAATAGCACTTGGTCTCTTGGGTGTTCGTTGCAGTGAAGTTGATTTTGGTTTAAATAATTTAAGGTCTTTAATATCAAGTCCTTCTAAAATGTCGTCATCCTCTTTTTCTCGTTGAATTGTAGAGAGAATAGGCGACGAAGATTTCATAAAGACAGGAATTCGACTACTACTAGTACTCGTGTTCTTGGGAATGGAAGTTTCATATTCAACTTTCTTTCTTTCATCTAGTTTTTGGTGAAGTGATAAAAGATTTTCAGGAAAATCGAGACCATTCATATCATTATCATCTTCTTCTCGTTCATAACTGTAGAAAGTAGAAGCATGAACACTACCTCTTTGACTGATAGAAGGGCCAACGTCATCATCATCGAATTCATCCAACATACAAGAGGATGGCAAGTCTTGAAAGTGCTTTGGGGTAATACCTGTAGCAGGTATCTCAATATCATCATTCCAGTCTTCATTATCTTGTACTTGCTTATAATGAGCACCTACGAGTCGTTTAATGGTACCTGTGTATTTTGTCACATGATGAGTTGAAGTTGAAGTTGTACTACTCATTGAAGGAGGAGGAGAGATATTCAGTATGTATTCATCTATGTTTGTCAAGTTGTTATTGACAGTGGTTGAATAGCGACTTGAAATAAAGCTTCCTGTTGCAAAACTACAAACACTAGAATTTGTATCATCGTCATCAAGGTATGTATGATATGGATTGTTATCCATGTAACGCTCGCATGCTAACATCAAGTCCTTATCTGGCTCCAAGTTAAATATTCCATTTTTTTGAAAGAATTGGCCTTCTTCCAAGTTAATATCTTGTCCCCAATCTTCTTCTTGTATTGGCATATTGTTATATAAAAAAGAGAGAAAAGAAAAGAAAAAGGGGGAAGGTGATAATGAAAAACTATAAATATCACTATGAACAATCAAAACCCCACACTAAAGAAAAAATGTTGCCAAATAAAGCAAAACTAAAGTCTACAAAATAAGCATCTCTTTTTTTATTTTTTAATAGTAGGTAACCACATACAAGTTGTTGATTTTAAATAAAAAAAATGTGTGTCTTTACATAAGGGCGTCGTTTTGATTATTGTTGTTTAGTTGTTTTCCTTTTCATATTGTTCAACAAACTTTTCTAAATCGAAATCAGGACTATCAACATCAACTAATAATGGTATTAGTTTCAACAATGTCAATTCCCCCCTCCCTTCACTAAAAAAAAAAAAAAAAAAAAAAAAACTTACATGAGGCAGTGGCAGCAGCAGCAGCAACAGGAGAAGGATTCTTCTTGGCAAATTCAGCCTTAGCTTGTTGAATCAAGAGTTCCTTACGGTGGTATTCAGATTCGACCTTCTTTTGTTCGGCTTGCTTTTGCAAAGAGATGTTGTGAGTGTAGCCATAGAAAAGACCGAAAGCTAAAGCAGACCAACGTCCAACCTATCAAAGTTTTATTTTTAACATGTCAAGTATAAAATATATTCAATGCAACACGTACATTTGCTACAGCACTGTTAACCATTATTGTTATATAAAAGTATAAGAGGAAAGGAATAAAATAAAAATGAGGGGTTGGGCTGGGGGAAAGCGCCTACCCTGATTGAAAATTGAAATTACGAATTCGACGTCACAGCGACCAAGATCTTCTCATTAGGATTGAATTGCCGCTATAGCACAAATGAGCTATTTTTGAGCGACCTTAAAGTGGCTTTGTATTTCGACATGCACTGTCAAAGAATCATGACTGACCTCAGTCAGACAATCACAGTCAGACAATCACAGTCAAGTTGACATATTATTGTTATTTATTGATCCACCCTTGTTTACTTTTATTGAGACAACAACAGAAAAATCATGCTTTCTCTTAACGACGGAGAACCATTTTTTTTTTTTTTAAAAAAAAAAAAGTGGTCGATGTCATCCAAATTTTTTGCCTTTGTTTACTTTTTTATTTATTTAAATTTTTACACCCTTCCTTTCCAAAAAAGAAGCCTACATTAATAAAGGAGGAGAATGTGGAATAAAGTTAGACACCTCAATCACTCACAAAAGCAAAAAATTACGAATAATTTATTTGTTGCAGTTGCAGTTGGTGCAGTTTTAACAGTGGCTGGTCCAACATTACTACCTTGCCCTGCCTATGAACAAAATGACAGATCAGCCTTTTTAGAACAACAACAAAAACAACAAAAGAAAAAAGTAATTATTGTCAAGAAAACCAGAGATACCAAGCAAACAACAGAATAAGTGCAAGCAGCTTCAAAAATTAACTTCAACTTATTTATTCGAATTTTAAAATGTAAATAAAGCACCTTCCCCTCTTCTTCTCATCAATCATAGATTTCATTTGAAATGTAAAAATGAGCTTTCATCTAATTCCCTCCATGAACTCTTTTTTTTTTTTAAAGAAAACCTTAATTGCCAGGTTACAATCAAAGAAAAGCGATTTCTCTACACACACCCCACACGTGAAAAAATGCAGCTCTCCTATCCAAAAAAAAAAAAGAAAAAAAAGTTTTGAAACCATAATAAATTACCACTTCAAAATGGTATAAATAATCTCAAAAAATACTATTTTTATCGAGTCTTTTTTTTTTTTTTTTTGTTTCATTATTATTTCAATGAAGTTGAACTTACTCTCTCTCTTGTCTTTGGCTGGCTTAATTCAAGCTCGATCTGTTCTTGTTGGTCGTCAAGACGGTCCTACTTGTGATGGTATCCTTGGCAACTCCAATTGAAAATACTTGGTGTATTAACACCTTCTTCTTTATTAGCAACTACTTTGTCTTGCCATTGGACCGGAACTGTTGATGCTTGTTGTTCTCCCAAGTACGGTTTAGTCGTACTTACGCTTCAATGGTCTCCTGGCTATGGTCCCAGTGATGAATTCACTATTCACGGTAAGTTATAAAACACCGTGAATCCCATTTTTGTTCATATTTTCCCCTTTTAGGTTTATGGCCGGATACTTGGTATTATCCAAAAAAAAAAAAAAGTTTTGTAATAACGCCATCTGACGCGTTCTTTTTCATAGTTCTGGCGCTTATGCTCCTTCCAATGGCTGTGATTCTAGTAGAACATCCAGCGACATTGCTAATATTGTTCAAAGCATGAATCAAACGCTTTATAACAAAATGAATGTGTACTGGCCTAGTAATAAGGGAGATAACAACTGGTATTGTATGACAATTTAATGCATAAAATTTATTAATGTGTATTACAACATGGATAGGTTTTGGTCTCATGAATGGTCAAAACACGGCACGTGTGTTAGTACGCTTCGTCCAACTTGTTATGGAGATTCTTACCAAAAATATCAAGATGTAATCGACTACTTTGAAAAGGTCCTTGAGTTACGTGATACTTACGATCTCTATGGTGCACTCAAGTAAGAGCTAATCTTATTCTAGTATACACGTGCTAAATGTATTATAGCTTGAACGGTGTAATTCCTGGTGCTCAATATAATGTTGAAACCATTCGCGATGCTATCCGACAAGCATACGGAGCTGATGTTAAACTTGATTGTACAAGTGGTACTTTGTCTGAAGTTGGCCTTTATTTCTATGTTCAAGGTCGCGACACTTATCTCATTACTGATACGATCGATAAAGGCTCTTGCACTAACGCTGTTAACTATCCCAAGAAATAACCTTGTTTATTTACACAATAAATTTATTATACTTTAAAAATCATAATCATCGTCTTCCATTGTTTCTCTTCCTCTTTTGAGTGTTTCTACTGTCTTTTCCTCGTTTTGTTCAGATGTATCTATCACCATAGCAGACGTGCTTTTATCTAAATTGGGTTTTGGTGGAGGTGGTGCCTATTCATTTAAAATTCAGCGTCACTCTTCTCTTTATCAAAAAAAAAATCATATATTTTACATCAGGAACAATAGAAAAGTTTATGCCTGTCAAACAATATTTATCTGCTGGTAATCGAATACCATATTTTTCTGGAATAAGTGGTAATGGCTGTTTGTTCTTCTCTCTCGCAAGCTCCAATAAAAACTAAAACAGTTGTTAATGGGCTAAAACGTCAATCCCTTTTTTTTTTTTTTTTTTACTTCTTTAGGTGGAGGTGTTGTAAATGAGTGATTTACACGACTTTGAATGGCTAATTGAATATCATCTAAATCTATATCATTTTTATTGGCATGTTCTGCATAAACAAGTGAATCTTGAAATACATCAGACGTGTATCCTTTAAAAAAAAAAAAAAATCAGTTGTGAAGCCCCATGATGACTTTTTTAAAGTTTCTTACGGTGTGCAAATTCTAATAATTGATGAACAACTTTGGGATCGTAATCTTCAACACCTAATGACTGAAGTATAAGCGATACGATACGTGCATCGCGAGGCTGAACGGGTTGCTTTGAATTAGCAGCCATTATATAATGTTCAAAAAAAGTGAAAAAGTTGTTTTGCAGATGAAAATTTTGTCCTCAGTGACGTATGAACACGGACATTCAAAAACAGCATTAACATAAATTTATTTTTCAATCAATGTTATAGAATTTAGGGGATCAATGCGTGTGGGCGCTGTTTTTTCAGCATCTGTAGTGTCCATAGATAAGCCACTTTTATAATGAGAAGACGTTTGGACGGACGACTTTTCTGTTTTTAAGAAAGGTGTTAATGGTGGAGTGGGCGTGTTGGGTTTGTCCAGAATAGGTATGAACGGCATCTGTAGCTTTTGTTCTTCTTTTTGCTGATCCAAATCAGCACTAACGCTGTTTTTAGTCGATGTCAGAGTAGACATCCTACTCAAGGCGACATCAATCTGATCTACTATGTTCGGATCGACGATGTGTTGTTGAGGAGAAGGAGATCTAGAGGTTTCTTCAACAACGTTTGATGGGTTACTATCGTGGCTTATAAAGGAATGAGTCGAACCGGGGATATTATTCAAGAGTGTAGTGCTTGTAGTTGGGGATTGAATGAAAGGTGGTTGTGGAGGGTAGAAGGTTGAAGCCGGAGGAGTATAATAATGATGAGTATTACTGCTACTCAAATCGGGAATAGGCATTTTTGTAACATCAGTATCTGCGCGTTCAAGGAATGGCATTGTCTGTGTGTTTAGTAAGAATGGAGGAGGGGCAGGAGGAGGATAAGGTATTTGAGTATTGAAAGGATTAAGGAATCCAGGACTTGGGGGAGGGTATATGTCTTGGCCACTGTGTACGCTTGGGAGAAATACGGATTGACTAGGATATAAATCGGCGGTACCGATGCTACTATGGCTGCGATCACTTCGAATGGGATTAAAACTCTCTTGATGGGGCAACTCAAGTCCACTGTCAAATACGGATCCTACAGTACCAACAACAACAGGAAGGTTTATACTTAGCTCCTTTTTGGCATTAGGAATCTCCACAGTTACACGGATTTTGTATTCAATTCGCACTACTTTGCCGCCCTCAATGATACTGGGTGTAATATCTGATGGTATACTAAAAACGATGACTTTACTTGTTTTGAACGAATGGGAATAGTTATCCTGTGTTAGATCTACTGGATTTTCTTGTTTT
The DNA here is from genome assembly GCA_000697295.1 of Mucor indicus B7402. Classification (NCBI taxonomy): domain Eukaryota; kingdom Fungi; phylum Mucoromycota; class Mucoromycetes; order Mucorales; family Mucoraceae; genus Mucor; species Mucor indicus. Next base: position 18,375 of record JNEK01001758.1, read on the forward strand.
TTAATAATTCTATCTGGCAATTGCTTTGTCATGTTAGGTGGACTATACAATGATATCAGTCTCTTGTATAATTGAATAATAAAGCAGTAGTAGAACTTACCTATCTTTAGCAGAAGAAATAATTTCTTGCTGTACAAGTGAAATAGTGATATTCTCAATAGGTTCATATCGATCAGGTTGTCTATACTCAACTCTTATAGGTACATCTTTGCCTAGTTGCATATCTTTTATTAGACATTATACTTGGATAGTGTAATTTTCACTTTACCTCTTAGTATTCCTTCATGTGGTATCCAACCGTATAATATACATGTATTTTTATCATCTTCATTCTTTGGCCATCTCATGGTACTTTCCCTTGTCCTTTCGAGTCCATGATCATTAATGTTCACATTTCCAATCAAAGGTACTGAGATGATATGGGTTGCTAAAACTGACTTTTTCAAAAACCCACTTGCTTCCAATGCCACTTCTACCAAATACTCTACTTTGCCTCCTTCAGCATTACTCTCCAACTAATTCTATGTCATGAGAGGATGTTTATATATTGTATATGCATTTGGATATAGCTTACGTTTCTAAAACTGGGAATAACATGATTACTTGGCACTTCAAGTGAAAACTCGACTGTATTCATCTTTTTCACATTTGCTGTATTGTTGTACTGATCTATAGCTATTTCTTTCTCGATGGCGAATATATTTCGAGCATGTTGCTTAATACTGTTTGATAAAGAAGTGCTGCGTCCCATAAATTTAACTCGGATGAGTGCTTCTTTAAGGACCTTTTCAGACTTGAAACTGACTTGACAATGGATAGTTTCATCTTCCATGTAATAACTCTGAGGATCTTTTAAACTTACTGTTAAGAATGTTTTGACCATTATTTTTTTTTAAAAAAAAAAGCAAAAAAAAAAAAAAAAATGAAAAAAAGTTTTTGGTTTATAAAGTGTGGCAAAGGGCTTAGTCAACGAACGTTACGCTATTCGGAAATGATGATGTGACTCCCCCCCCAAAAAAAAAAAAAAAATTGGAGTGAGTGTATGCTTAGCATAAAAGAGTTTAATACAATCGCCAAGCAAAATTCGTTCTATCTCCTATATTAGGTTCATGCCATTTTAATCCAGTGCCTGAAGTATAAACAAAATAACAAGCCATGGGTTACACAGAATAAACATAGATCGACCCTCTATTTGCTGTCAAGTTGATTGAGTTGAAACAGTGCAAGTAAACAATTTAATACAAATAAATAAAAAGACATATGATAGTTTAAGGTACTAATGGTATATTAAGGCTGGTTTCTGCTCTTGTAGATTTCCAAAGATGGCCTAACCCTTCTAGTTTCGCTTCAACCGTATAAACACCCTGTTATGTAAATATTTAGTCATAAAGGTGGATAGACACAAGATTAGACTTACATCTTTAGAGGGTGAAAAGTCGATAGGTGAAGTAATTTCAAAGCTAATTTCATGTGGTTGATGAATCGATTCTTTATTGTTCCATTTCCCTATGGAAAGTATTTTATTGACTGTGAATGTGCTTCCTTTGAATGTAATTTTGATCTGAGCGTCTTTATAAACTCTGTTGGATTGAAACTTGACTATGAGATTGATGGGTTCTCCTGCTTTGTAAGATGTTTTGCTCGTGTCTTTGAAAATGAGAGAGATCTCTGCCTTGCCGAAAGTGTTGCCCATGAAATAAAGGAAAGTAGGTTTTATTAGAATAAAGGAATTGGCTTAGATGTAATAAAGCGAAAGGAAAGAACAAGAAAAAAATATGAAAAACTGGGCCTTTATTTCAATCGTTGTATCACTTTGTGTTAGAAAACTATATTTAGAATTTGTAATAGGCTTTTAGAATGTTAGAAGAGTTTCTATATAATACGTGACTATTTAGCTTTGTTTTTGAGAAAGTATTGTTAGGCATAAAAACGTGTATATGCATCAATCAACTAAGATCTTTGCTATTTGTTTTTTTTTTTAAAAAAACAACTCTGATTGAACAGTTTGTACGTGTGTTCGTGGTACATATATGTCCATTAGATCTGCACTTGGTTTCCTGATTTTGTAATTATTGTGTCTTTTTGAGTCCTATAAAGGTTAACTTAATCAGTTACAGTAGAACTTTATTTCTTTTACTGATGCTGACTAAAGCGCTGTTATAATGGCACACTAGATGTACTACTGGTACCTTGATACAAGATAGACATTGATGAAAATGTGTCAAATTGGCGCTGTGTCATTCATCCATGCCTGTAAAGCCAAAATGAAAACAAGTAATAGATTATTATTACAGGCACTTTAAAAAAAAAAAAAAGTTGCTGTAATACAATATTTATAATTTGCCCCTTCACTTGCTTAAAAGTGATCGTATATATAGTAGTGTTTGAGCCAAGAAATAGTCCAAACGCAGCTCAATAACATTCAAGGTTTCGATAAACTTTTGAATAACAGTCATTTGGACCGTATTCACTCTGAGTATAACATGTAAGATCTCAAGCAGGAATTTATCATAAAGTCATTTACATCGTCATGCTTAAAGCTGAGAGCGTGTCATATGTATATACTTTTGTTACGTACTGTTATCAGGTGGTGCATAAACCACTTTTATTCGAACAATGCAATGCATTTATATGGGATTAATTATATGTAAAAAAAAAAAAAAAAAAAGAAATGTAGCAAAGAGGGCAATATAATAAATAGATAATAAATAAATGGTGGTGATTTTAAAAGATTCCAGATGCTAGTACGCGACGATACATAGAAAAGCCTAGAGTGACAGTGATAGCGCCTGTAGCAAAACCAACAAGCCAGTCAGCGTTTGGCATGATCTTCTTGGGTTTAGGTGTGGGAGAGTAAAACGCTTCGCTGCTATCAAGGGTACGTTTCAACTCATTTGCTTCAGAAAGTGTTTGTATTTCATCAAATAGAGCAATGTTCAATTCAAATGAATAAATAGCTTCAGCTACAATCGAATCTGTACAATATGTTGAGATGCTGTTATGTTCCCTTGTGTCTTTACAATTACCTTTCACATACTGTGTTACTTGGGCTTCATCTAAACGCTGACGATAAAGGTTTTTGAACTCGTTGTGACTACCGATATTTTCAAAATTATAAAATTCAAGCCCTTGGTAAGAATCCCAAGCGGTATCAGTCATGTCAAGCTTAAGAACAAACTTTTTTAAACGTTTGGCTAAAATTTGACCACCTATTTGTATATTATAAGTGTTTGTAAGTTGAAAAAAAAGAGGTGTATTTACCACTAAGGTCACCAAGATAGCGACTATAACTGTGAGCAATTAGAAGAGCAGGGTTCCTTGAGGCAGCATCATGTAAAGCAGAGATATAGTTCTTTACAGCTGGAGTTGCATTTTCAAAATTAGTCAATTCAGCAACACGGTTCTTACCATAATAGTACTCAAGATCTAAATGTGTTTAATATCGAAACTACATCATGTTATACATGAAAGCTTACCTCGAATCAAGAACTTTGTGCGGTTGAGCTCAACAGGAAAATATATGGATTTGACAGTAGAGTTATCTTTATGTTTCTCTAACAAGTCCTCCATAGTCCTACAATTTACATATTTTTAGTCTATAAAATACTCACATCTCATAGTCATCTTACTTGTAGACAAAATACAAAGAGTTAACATATCTTCCATATTCATCCTTACTTATGTCTCCGCTAAGAAATCGCCTATTGTGATATATATGAGTAAAGTATATTTTATTTAGGGCCAATCATATACTTTGTAAAAACGCTATTTTCAGCAGCTTTATGGACAACTTTGGTTCCTTCCTTCATAGCAAAAGCAAGTTGAGGGGTTTCAAGATATTCCTGATTTTTCTTGATCTTTTTTTCAGGCAAGTAACCGTTTAAAGCTGATTTTACATCTATAGATATGACGTTAAAGTAACTTGCAGACAGCATTCAGCTCATGACTATTTACCATTACTAAAAAGTATTTAGTTTCTGCTACACAATACATAGTGTGTTATTATTTTTACCGATTATCAATTGATTCTACTAAAACAGTAGTATTTTCAACTTCGTGGCTAGGGGTAAAAGGGTAACTCATTTAAAAGAATCAGATAAGAAAAAACTGATTTTTTATCAGATTTTTTTTTCTTGTGAATTTATAACATGATGCTGAATCTGATAACCCCCTGTGATATAGCTCTATTTTTTTTTTTTTTTTTTGTAAAACCTCGACAAAGCTTCTTGATCTTCTTTTTGGTTTGCCCCGCAAATGTCCGATGTATTTCTTTGCAAATTGAAGATTCAATACCTCGAAAATGATTTATATGATATTTTCACACTTCATTGAAGGATCGTACTCAAAGAAAGAAGGAACATCGTGCAAGAATAATGGCTTTTAGTTGTGGTTTTTTTTTTTTTTTTTTTTTTTTATTCCCAATGTTCTTTTTTCCTCAAATTTATACAAAATTCGAATTCCTACTACAATGGTGCCATAAAAAGCAAAATAAACAGCTGTTTAGTTGACTTATTGAATGCATAAAATATGTTTCTTTCTAAGCTTTTTTGAAATATTACAGCACCGTCTTTTATATATCACAATAGAGACTTTGTCAATTGTAAACTCATCAATTGGTCTTACTGTAGTATTATTACTATTTTAAGGTTACATTTGCACTATATAATTCAATGTCCTAATATTGTACATAGGCGGCAATCGTTATTGTTTCTGCACAATCAAGGCACACTTTTTATGACCCACGAAGTTTATATGTGCAATGTCAATGGACACAAATAAAACTTTCAATGAAATATAGTGATTCATTCATATCAATGACACTATTGATAGAACATGTAAAGAATAAAAGGTAAAGAACCTGATTTAACATAATCATACTCCTGTCTCTGTAAATGAAAGAATCATACTTGAAACGTTCAATGAAACACTATCATCTATAGTAATAATGTGTTCGGATAAAAGTCAAGCCATAGTGTTTTTAAAGCGTGATTGTAGTCAAATTTTCTTATACGCGTGTTCATTCGTTCCTTATTTCAAGGTAAGAGTATCTTATGGGGTCTCACAACTAGTAGCCTAATAATATTCAATTTCATATGATTTTTAACTATTAAATCTCAGGCACAATCTTTTAAGGCACGGCTTGATAACGTTACGTATCTAGTTATCAGTAATATACACGCACACGCACACACACACACACACACACACACACACACACATGCAATTGAATTAAAATAAACAGAAACTTTTCTAAATAAAATTTTATCAACTACAACAATGAATATAAAAATCATATGTTATTCATATGAAAGTATTATATCGGTATTATTAGGAAGAAATTTGCAAGTTACGGATTGGACCTAGTAGAAGGTTATAAAGCTCTTGGTCTTCCTCAGTGTTCTCATTTCTCTCAGTGGTGAAAGAAGATTTGATAGAAGAAGAGATAGCATTTATCGATTTTAACCAGTTCTCTGCGCGTTGAATGGTATCATCAAATACTTGATAGACTGAGTTTAACATATCACTTGATTCTTGGCCAAATGTTAACAGTCGAACAGCTAGTGTTTCCGGTCGATAGTCTTCTTCTAGGTTATGATCAGTATGATTATTCACTGCCGCCTATTATAAAAAAATTCAGTTCATGTGCCCCTATTTGATAGTCCTATATTTACATACCCATCGATTTGGTAGAGTTAATATGGATTTTCGAATAGACGTTTTTGCTTGATACGGTAATGCATTTCCAGCGTAATGAGTAATTATGTCCACAGCCTTTCTAAGCGTTGATATCATCTCGTTTTTAATCTTTTCTAATAATAATGCCCCACCATTTTCAGCTATTGTTGTATTTGTGGTGATTGATACTAAATAATGTCGAATCAGATTCATTTGTTGCTGAATATTTTGTATGGCGTACTGTAACCAATGACTACAGTATTTTAAACATTTCATGCTTTCTTCACTTATTACTGCTGCAGTAGAACCTGCCGTTGAGCCTGTGCCCACTACCCATTGTTGCCATCTATAGGGTTCATTTAAATTCATTCTTATAAAAAAAAAGAAAATATTACGCTTGAAGAAGAAAAAAAAAAAAAAGAAGTATATAATCGTTGTATATATATATGAAGGGTTCATCATCACGTGTAGCTTCAAGCAGTTGAAAAAAAAAAAAAAAAAAAAGCACAAATCAAAAAATATTCCAAAAATTCAAGCACATTAAAATTTATTAAATGGGGTAATAATATCTCCTCCTTCAAAAGCACTTTTCTCTTTACTTTACTTTTGCATACTTACCAAAATTGCTCAATGGAATTAAGTTCAGGCAAGTAAGGTGGAAGGCAAACACATCCATAGCCATGGGACTCAATATTACTTTCTGATATCAACGTGATTGTGAATGGGGCAGTTGTCCGTTATCAGGCAATGACCTCTAAACTCTCCATATTTATTCATTATTTGTATGGTCTCAGCTACAAAGTTGAAATAGTGTTTAGTTACCGTCCTACCTTTCCCTTTCTCCGGGGGGGGTTTTATAGCTCTATCCGCTCCTTTTCTCTTCTTTGAATTTTGAGGCAACATCGACTTTATGAACCTTTAATTGCGCGTTAATTACACCCACGGGTGATATTGCCCCTATGATAGTATGAGTTGTTGCTCTCGTTTTGGGAATTTCCATCATTGGATTCTCGCGCACTAGCACCCACTATACTATCGTCAAAACAAATTGTAGACATCCGAAAGTGACTAGGGAATTCTTAAGAAAATAAAAGTGAAGTAAATGTTAATGCTTGAAATTTATTTTTTCAATTGCTTGAAAGTTTTTTCAAAAAAGTGCGTGAATAATTTCGAAACACCCTGTATATCCGACCAGTATGGTGGCTTTCAATGCTTGCCGATCTGGACACTCTTCCTGAACCACAATGTGTTACGATGGAAGAAGTAATAAACGTGTATACAAGTATGAGTCTATGTGGATGTTCTTGTGAAAACGAGCAAATGACAAAGCTCTGGTCTCATCAATCTAGAGATGGTCTAAGGTGTAATTTATTGATCGACTCACATTGTTTTTCTTTCTCCTCCAATAATGGTTCAATCTCCCCTCCCGTTATCAGGCACAATAAAGACCGTCAAATTTTATCTTTTTTCTCTTTTTCCAATATTTATATTTTTTTAAACATATTGCTTCCATGTAAAAATATCTATTTATAATGCAACCGCACATCAACAAGCCACAATCATGATTAACCTTTTTTTTTTTATATATATGTATATATATTATATATTAGATTATCATGATGAATGTTATAGGAGCAAGTGTATCTGAGGCATTTTATACATCTCATGAAACAAGAGATATTGTCTTACCAAATCAAACTGAGCATGTATCACAAATAGCAGTTGATGTATGTATCCTAATAAGGCGAAAAAAAAAAAAAACAATTATTGACAACATATACAATAGATTGGTGGGTCTTTGGCTAAAGTCACTTATTTTACACCTTCAACAGACCGTAAAGGGGGTCGTTTACACTTTAAAAAATTTGAAACAGAAAAAGTAGATGAATGTATTGATTTTATTGTTCACTTATTCAAAAACTCTCAACATTATCATCAATCTCAACAAGTATTAAAAGCAACAGGTGGAGGTGCTCATTTATATTACGATAGAATTACTTCTCGATTACCCAATGTTATTGTACAAAAAGAAGATGAAATGGAATGTTTAATCACTGGTAAAATCATTAAAAAAGAAACATCATCATCATCTTCATCAGCTTACCTATAAAAAGGCTTGAATTTCTTTATTACCGAGATACCCTACGAAGTATTTACTTATAACGAACTCGACACAAACCCTATATGTTTTGAGAAACAATCAAAACATGTATACCCCTACATGGTAAATATATCTATATTTGTCATAACATCTGTATACTAAACTGCTGTGGTCGATAGCTTGTTAATATAGGTTCTGGTGTTAGTATTCTTAAGGTAGATGGACCAGGACCTAATGAATTCTCTCGTATTAGTGGCACATCGGTATAAACAACCTCAATAAAAAAAAAAAAAAATTGGGGCCAATACTAATTATTATTTAGCTGGGAGGTGGCACTTTATGGGGCTTATTATCCATGTTAACAGATGCTTCTTCATTTGACGACATGCTGGAAATATCGAAAAATGGAGACAACAAAAATGTTGATTTGTTAGTGGGAGATATATATGGTTCTGATTACAGTAAACTTGGATTGAAAGCAACAAAGATTGCTTCTAGCTTTGGCAAAGTGTTTAAAAAAGGGGCTCGACAAAACAAAGACAAATTTGAATCTGCAGACATTGCGAAAAGTTTATTGTTCATGGTGAGCAATAATATCGGTCAAATCGCTTATTTAAATGCTCAACAACACGACATTAAGAGAATATATTTTGGCGGTTGCTTCATTAAAGGTAAGCAGAATGAAAAGAAAGGAGACGAGTATTATAGAATAACATGTTGTCATTAAGGTCACCCCATCACTATGAATTCTTTGTCTTATGCTATCAACTTTTGGTCTAAAGGAGAAATGAAAGCTTTATTCCTACGCCACGAAGGCCATTTGGGAGCAACTGGAGCTGTAAAAATCAAATAATCCAATTTTTGGGGGGGGGAGGAGAAGCTGACTTTTTTTTTTTTTTTTATAGTTTCTCAAACATCAGCCTGTCAGTAAAGCAAGACATTCATATTCACTTCCAGAAGATTATAAACCTGTTGTTGCTGATAACAACACTGTCATGGAAGTCTTGGACGACTCAAATAATAACTTAGACGTACTCTCTACAACATAACAATAATAATACTAAATAAACAAACTCCTCTTCTGTCCCAAAGTGACAGCACGACGTAATGATCGCCATGTCAGCGTGTTTCGTTTCCTTTTTTAATGTCAATTTGAAAAGCGTTGATAATAATCTTGAATGAAGCCTGTCATGTTTAGGGTTTCCTTTTTTTTTTTTTTTTTTTCAGGCACGGCACGGCACGGCAAAGTAAATGTAGTACGCGTACACTTAGGTATTACTGCATCAACACGTGCCTATTCCACCAACATACTAATTATTATAGTGGTAGCCATTAAAAATAAGCAGAGCTATGAGTAATTAAAACGTAGTGCAATTTCCTATTCTGACTGCCCTGGGCCCGATGCGCTGGTCGTTGACGACAGGTACCGTGAAGCTAATATCGTATTGGACTATAGTCGCTCAATTTCTCGATACAATGAGTCACTGTTGGAATGTTGGATCTAAAGCAGTGAAATGTCCTTGTTAAAAAAAGAGATAGTGTACTTGGAGATGCAATGCAATAGAGTCAGAGTTGAATGGCTCTTTATAAAGTATTGGAGAAAAAAAAAAAAAAATACTCGTGTGTCGCAAGTAACTTTTATTTTTAATTGGTACTATATATATACTCGAGGTAAGAAGCTTGTACGACTAGCGTGCTCTACTAATATAATAATAATAATAATAATATGAAATAGATCGGGGACTTGCTAGAAAAGGTCTTTTGTTTTTGAATGATATAACAATGAGTTGAGTTCATTGTTAAAATGCAGAAAAAAGAAATTTAAGCTTATAGTGGTGGTTTGTTTGTTTCAAATTTCTTTAATTGGAAAGCGTCTCATTTATAAGGTACATATAAAGCAGTAAGAAAAAAAAAATTATAAAGTAAGAAGACGCTCCTCCTCCTCCTCCTCCCCCCTCACTCTTCTTCTTTCTCCTTTGAAAAAAAAAAAAAAAAAAAAAAAAAAAAGAAAATTTTTTTTTTACTTTTTACTTTTTTCTTTTTGAATAATAATAGTTAAATAAGTTAGGGTCATGGTTTCAAAACTATGGTACCTTAATGTCGTCTTTTTTTTATCAACAATAGTGAAATCAATAGAGATTCCCAGCATTGATCTTGATTTAGTTGGAGGAGATATTAGTTTTATTGGAGAATATGCAGGAGTTTCAGCCTATAAAGAACCAACACAATTCGAATCACTTGAAGGAAAACAGGCCATCATTTCCTTTAATCAAGATGAAGCTATATTTAATATATTTGCCAATATAAATGGAACTATTGAAACCTATTGTAAATTAAATGAAAATTTATTGATATTAGCAGGCAATTTTACTACGATTAACTCGACTACTTATAACCATATTGTACAATTAAATACCCAAACACGTCAATTATTCCCCTTACAACAAGGCTTAGATGGCCCTGTTCATACACTTTATTGCTCACCTTATTCGATTTATGTCGGAGGTGATTTTATTGCACCAATCAATTCAAATACCTCTCAATATTCAGGTCATATCGCATTATATAACAACAACAATCAACAATGGTCTCCTTTACCTTGGAAGGGGTTTAATGGTCCAGTCTATTCTATTCTACCTGAAAACAACAATCAATCTATTTATTTTGCTGGTCAATTCAACTCTACTGGTAATAACCCAAATTCTACTAGTAGTTTTCCAATCATTGATTTATCTGCATCAGCTGTAAGAACTTTATTGATTTTTGCCCGCTTCTATTACTCATATTTTTATTTATTAGTCTATTTCAAGTGGTAATGGCTTGAGCTTTGGAAATTATTCAAACCCTTCAACTGTACTTTGCTCTCAATCACCTTGGTTATTACAAGATAATATGCCAGGTTATTGGGAAGCTAATTTTAACTATCCAATACAACCCTCTATTTTCAGATTATCAAATGCAAATGTTGATGGAAAAAATACAAATACCTTCAAGTAAAACAAATTTACCTCCTTTTTTTGCTCTTTTTTAATTTACGTATGATAGTATTATCTCTTTGCTAACAAACGATTATTTCACTCTATCTTACACTGATCCTACCACGAATCAGATTACAACTTGTTCAGAAACTTGTTATTTATCCAATGATTCAACAACTCCATATCAAGATTTTACTGTAGTAAATACAATTTCAACAAGTGGTATTCGTATCAATATCGACTCTTGGTATGGTTCTGCTGGTGGATTAGGTGGTGTAGCCATCTATAAACAAGATTCGACATTACAACCTTCTATCACAGCAACTTCAAATAGTTCTTGTTCCGCTCAATCCATGTCAACTACATCATCTACTACTTTACTTACTGGAAATTGGACTCCATTGTACTCTTATGAAGCCTATCAAAATTATATTGTTTCTCAAGTCAGTACTTCTGAATTAACTACTTCTGATGTCTCTATTACCTATTTACCGTAAGCCTTTCTTTTACTTTTCAATTCAACCATCACTCACATATCTTCTTTCTATCCAGTTATATCCCAACAGATGGTATCTATAATGTTTATATAGACACACCTGGATGTGTAGGCACGAGTAGTTGCGATCAACGTACACAAGTACAACTCGATATCAACTTAACACCAGGAAATACAAGCATAGCCACTCTCAATCAAAACATTGTCTCAGATCAACGCACATTGATCTACACGGGCTCTATTTCAGCAACATCCGACACATTCAAACCCTCGATTGTCATGAAAATCTCTCCTACTGCTCAAACACCATCTGTCTCCTCGATCCTTGTTTTCGGAAGTGCAATTGAGTTTGACCGAAACACCACAGCCCTTCCTCTTTCTAACATCTTGCAATACTTTCCCAGCAATGGAACATGGTCGGCTTTAAAAGCACAAATGCCTGTGAATTCAGTCGTGCATACCTTACAGACAGATGGAAATCAATTATATGTCGGAGGACAATTTAATTTTAATAACACCATAGCAAATGTAGCAACATACAATGCGACACATGCGTTCCAACCTCTCTCAAATGGAGGACTTAATGGACAAATAACAACGTCTCTCTTATTGGGATCAAGTAAGCATGAAAAGAGTAATGAAAACATTTATACTTATTACTATGTAGACCTTGTATTAGGTGGTAGTTTTAATAATACCTTACAACCAAGTATTACTGGACTGAACAATGTAGCCATCTACAATACACAATTAAATACATGGTCATCTATGAACCAAGTGAGTCTTTTTCGAATAACGCCTTCTATAGTTTTGCTTACCTATTTCTATTTAGGGTGTCAATAATAATGTGAATTACTTGTACAGCACCGACTCAAACACTGTCCATTTGTCCGGCGTATTCAATGAAACACTTGACAACCCACAAAAGCCCTTATACAACAATGCTGAATGGCACTTGAATACACAATCATGGAATCAGCCTTCTCATTTCATCGCAGGCCCTGTCATTGGACAGGCACCCATCTCTTCCTCCGAGACATTGTACTTGGGTTCCTTGATCAATGCACAGACCTACGCTGCCAACAACTTGATCGGCTATTCCAACGCAACCGCCCCACCCGGTATCATTCAAAGTGGTGCTTATTGGAAGAACGGCAGCAGTGATCCTCAACTCATCCTCGCAGGTATCTTTAACAACACACACAGTATCCTCCTACGCTCCAAAGAAGGCGAATGGCGCCCTCTTTTATCGAATATCACGGGCCAGGTGTATACCTTGTCCGTTGTCGAAAACACACTCTACATTGGTGGCAATTTCACGAGCACGACCAACACATTCACACTCACGAGTTTCGCCATGGTCCGACTTGACACACAACAAATCCAGCCTGTGGCGGGTGTCTTTGCAGACAACCGTAAAAGCCCCGGCGCTGTCTATGTCATTTACCCCGCACGCAATAAAGTGATCTATGTCGGCGGTGCATTTTCTTACGCAGGCTCGTTGAACTGTAACGCGATCTGTGCTATTTCTTCAGACACGGTGCAATGGAACCAAGTGAGCGACAACATTTCTGGAAACGTGACGGATATTTACATCGACAGCAGCAAGATGATTGCTGTGGGATCTCTGCAGGTGACGACGCGAGGGTCGCAAGAACAAACAGTGCTTGCTACGGTGGAGAACAGTAATGCTGGATCGTTGTTGACGTGGCACGCAGCGGCTATGTACGAGCCCATCCAGACGGCGACTTCGATTTTGTATGTGAGCGATGAAACGTATTTAGTAAGCGGACAGACAGCGACGGGAGCGCCGGTCATTGCTACATGGAACGGTGAGTCCTTTTCGACGAACCATTTGGGACTTGATCCTACCAGTCAAGTGGATCAATTGACGTGGCTGCCTGTGTCCTCATCTGTCAGTGGCGAACGGTATCCTGCCAACACCAACACACTATTGATGGCCGTGGGTCATCTTGTGATTCCTTCGGCTGTTACGAATAGCAGTGCGGCGTTGTTTGACGGCACACAATGGCATCCTTATTTACTGACGGCTTCATCAACGGGAGGTGGACGTATCCAACATGTGGTGACGGCCTCTTCTTTGAACGCATTGACTTCCAACATTCGACGTTACTTATCTGTGCCTGCAGTAGTGTTGATTTCGTTAGCCATCTCGTTGGGTATTTTATTTGTGTTGATGTTGATTGCATTTGTGTATTTGTATTTCAAACATAAAAATACCCCAGTTCAGTATTATCATGATCCTATGAATGATTGGAAACCAAAGCATCGACCTACGAGTTTAATAGCGATGTTGAATGCAGCTAATTTGGCGGATCCGGCAGCATCGGGGTCTAATCAACATGAAACATCTGCTTATTCAACGGCTTTGGATACAGGCGCTGCTACGACACAACATCGAGGACAACAAGCGGGCATGGATATGTCTGATATGCGTAACTCAAGTGGATTATCGATGGCGGGAATGTCATTTGCAGCACTGTTGGCTAATGCGACAAGACAATCCAATAATACGGCCGGTGCAGCAAGTGAGGATGCGCCTAAACTGTATTACGCAAAATACCCCTTTGAAGCCAAAGAGTTTGGTGAGTTGGCTTTTGATGCACATACACCTGTTGTGGTGACAGATACAAGTGATAATGTGTGGTGGATGGGATACAAAGATGATGGTAAAGGAAATGCGGTCTCTGGATTATTTCCAAGCAACTATGTGACAAGAACCAAACCTAATACAATTACTTCATAATAGACTTTTTTTCATACCACCTTTAATATAATAATAAAAATTCATTTTACCATCATTCTTAATTGGGTATTACCACAGACTCAACTACACATATAATGGGCAGATGTGATACGGTTTACGAAAGGCGGAATTGTTTATATGAGAAGGCAGTGGACTTGATGCTTAAAGTCTTTTACAAGATCCTGAATAACGAGCTTCTATACTGAGCTTCTTTTTTTTTTTTTTTTTTTTTTTTTTTTTTTTTTTTTTTTAGTTTTTATTAGTAAGCGTTGTTTATAAACCAAATATCAATTGACATTCTCTCCTTTAAAGTACTTTATTTTTTTTTTTTTTTCAATATACTTAAATATCACATGCCGACAAGCCAGCCCACAGCTTAATTTGAAAAATAAGCACAACAATTCGCTTTAGTAATTCATTTTCCCCACACTTATGTGCCCTTAAACTATTGTTCTTATTTTTCCTTTTTTTTTTTTTTTTTTTTTTTTTTTTTTTTTTTTTTTTTCTTTTTTACATTACTAATGTCTTTAAATAATAAACAAGCCAAACGAAGATTAAAGCAGATTGGTGCTTCATTAGATCCTTCAAGAGCGGGATGGTCTGATTCTGAAGAAGACGGAGATCTTGTTCCAGAAGGTGATAAAAGCAAAACAAAACACACTTTGACTTGGCTCTATTAACACTATCTATACATTAGTTGGTATTAAATCAGTTCGTATTGGTGATGTTGTGATGCAAGTCTATCCACCTGCTAACCCAGAATTGGTGCCTGAAGTTCAAGGTCCTTTTTATGACGATGCTCAAGTAAGAAAAAAAAAAAAAAAAAAGACACCTTGGGATAGAGTCAATTTTTATTCACAGGGCATTAGGATATATTAAGGCATTTAAGATGGATTATGCAAAAGGATAAGGTATATTTATTTTATGAGGATGATTTTTTTTTTTTTTTTTTTTTTTGACAGGTGTGTATTTTATTAGCTTGGACAAGATATTTTCTTGTTAGGTCCTCCTGGTCCTTTACGTAGAAATCTTATCATGAAATATGCTGAAATGACTCAAAGAGAGTAAATATATATACATTCTTTTATTAGCATTTTTTTTTCGCTTATATATTCTATTTTTAGGATCGAGTATGTTGCATTATCCAAAGATGTGACAGATGCAGATTTGAAACAGCGTAGAGAACTTCAAAACAGTACATCATTTTATGTCGATCAGGCTGCTGTGAGAGCTGCAATCAATGGCCGTATTTTGGTATTGGACGGTATTGAAAAAGCTGAACGTAACGTTTTACCCATCTTGAACAATTTATTGGAAAATCGTGAAATGTCTTTGGATGATGGTCGCTTCTTAACAACAAAAGATGTATCAGATACTGCAGCCACAAAGTTTGAAAAGGTCAGTCCTCGTTTCTTAGTCTTTGCATTAGGTAATCACATTTCTTCTTTTGTTACTTGTCATTATTAAGCTTATTTTATAATAAGGTTTGCCTGTACCACCCTACGTCGGTTATCCTTTGGATCCACCCCTTCGATCTCGTTTTCAAAGTAGAGATGTCAAGGCCCCTGAATTCAAGACACAAGTCAACCAAATGCTTAGTCTAATCAAGAACAAAAACGTTTCTCGTGAATTAATTGAAAGACTCGTGTCTATCAGCTTAGTGTTGGGTGTTCAAAATGAACAGAGTTCGCGTGAAATTGAAGTCCCCGAATTCCCATTGACAGTCGAAAGTTTAGCTAATTTGCTTGATTTACTTCCCAACATTCATCCTCGTTTCTTGGTCGATACGTTGTATCCTTATCCTTTATTGCCTACCTGCGACTTGGAACAATTGAGTGTTATTGAATCCGCCTACCGTCGATTTGGTGTGAAATCAGCTATTGTCGAAGCCCACGTAGAGGCACGTCAAACCCCTTCCGGCTACCAACTAGCCAATATTGAGCCTATGAACATCAGCGACAATATCACTGTCGATGGATACCATCGTGCCTATAAAGCCATTGCTACCTTTGCGTCTGCACAAAACGGGGCTACGGCTCTTCCTATCCAATGCGGTCCTGCTCCTTTCAGCCCTGCCGAATACTTTATTGAAACCCCCTACCATCGCGAGATCTTCTCTGCCATGGTCTTACTGCACGCTGGTGGCAAAGACATTTGTCTTGTGGGCACACACAAGGGTGTGGGTAAGTCTGCCTTAGTAAGACACTTTGCTCGTAACTTGGGCTACACCATCGACTACATCCCTCTCTATCGTGACATGTCTTCTCGCGACTTACTCCAGCGTCGATCCACCACACCCAAGGGCGATACGATTTGGGAAAACTCCTTACTTGTCGAAGCTGCTGTACATGGTCATTTGGCTATATTAGATGGTATTGAAGCGCTTTCGTACGGTACACTCAACACCCTTCAACGCCTTTGTGCAGACCGTGAAACTCAACTACCAGACGGCACTCGTTTGATTAGCAGCCATCGCTATGCCAAGCTGTTACGTAAGCAAACCGCTGAAGAGCTTGAGGCTAAACGTTTGATTCCAGTGCACCCTTCGTTCCGTATTATGGCGTTGGCACGTGCTGGCACTAGTGGACAGACGGATACCAAGGCCGGTGCTTGGTTGACCGCTGAAATCCTGTCGATGTTCCACTTCATCGTCGTTGATTCGTTGCCTTCCCATGAAGAACAGGAGGTGTTGAGCGCTCTTTCGCCCGGTGTGGATGAAGCCAAATTAAGACAACTCTTGACTTTCTCTCGTCGTCTTCGTCGCGATAAAGACGAGACGGTGCGTATGCTTTCCAGCGCCCTTTCCACACGTCAGTTGATCCGTATTTGCCGTCGTTTAGCTTACTTTGAAAATGAAAGTCTGTACGTTGCCATTAATAAAGCGGCCTTGTCTCGATTCATGCCTGTGGTTGCTCGTGAGGCTCTCCATGCGCTTTTAATAGCCAACGGTATTTATCCCCCTAAGGAAGAAGACATGCCCGAACTCGAGATTGAGGTGCTGCCTTCGAGAGAAAGACCTGAGCATATCCGTATTGGCAATGTCATTGAGCCTGTCTTCAAGGGCGGCGATCCCATGTTGATCCCTAACGTTGTGTTCCATGAAAATCCCGCTCATACGGCGATCTTGAAAGAGATGCTTAAGGATTACCAATTGGGCGATCATTTGCTGTTGATCGGTAACCAGGGTGTTGGTAAGAACAAATTGGCCGATTATTTCTTGCAACTGTTGCAGTTGCCTCGTGAATACATTCAATTACATCGCGATAGTACTGTGCAAAGTTTGACCACAACGCCTGCTATCAAGGATGGTGTGCTTACCTTTGAAGATTCCGCTCTTGTGAAAGCCGTGCGTGAAGGCACTATTTTGGTCGTGGATGAAGCTGATAAAGCTCCTACTTATGTTACTGCTGTCCTGAAGAGTTTGGTGGAAGACGGCCAAATGGTGTTGGGCGATGGTCGTCGTATCATCTCTAAGGAGAGCGATATTCAAGACAGTGAAAACTACATCATGGTCCATCCTAACTTTAGAATGCTTGTCTTGGCCAACCGACCCGGTTATCCCTTCTTGGGTAACGATTTCTATCGTGAGATTGGCGACGTGTTTAGTTGCCACGCCGTCGATAACCCAGACATGAAGTCTGAAATGTTCCTGCTGCGTAAATACGGGCCCAGTGTCTCTGAAGATTTGCTTGCTAAATTATCGAGCGCTTTCACGGATCTCCGTAAATTGACAGATGAAGGTTTGATTTCTTATCCTTATTCCACACGTGAATTGGTGAACATTGTGCTCCATCTCCAAAACTTCCCTGAAGAAGGTATTTCTAAAATCTTGCAAAACGTGTTTGATTTCGATCAATACGATCAAGCATCCAAAGAACTTGTGATTGAAATCTTTGAAAAACACGGTATTCCTATTGGTCTTGAGTCTGATTTCTCCATGAATTTGGGTGATGTTGTGTCTTTGAATAAGCCTGTATTGACTGAACAATGGACACGTGTTCCTTCTGCCACAAGACATACCGCTACAAAGATTGAAGTCGAGCCCATTGCTGTCCGAGGCGGTTGGGACATTGATGTTGGCAAGAAATGGAAGGACCTTGAGCGTAAGGAAGGCCGTTCCACCATCTTCTCTGAACAACTTTATCACTTTGACATCCCTACACGTGGTGAAGCCCTCGACATTGCCTGCATCGACGACGGCACTCTTTTTGTAGTGACAACGAACCCCGTGACATTGCACCGCATTGAGCCCAACCATAAGCGTTTGGACAGTCTCGATCTCTACGAATACTTCCCTCTTCAAAGAGCACCACCACGTCTCAGAATTTCGGTTATTCGCGACGGCCGTTCGGGCGTCGTCAAATACCTCGCTTTACATAACCCTTCCAACAACGAACTGCTCTGCTGTGACTTTAACACAAAGAAAGTGGTTTCTGTCGTCATCCGTGGCCTTGAGCCTGTCAAGTCCATCATGTGCAGCAACTTGAGTTCGTCTGGAATTTTGATCTTTTATCAAGAGGACCACTCGACCATTGCCGTGCTTGATTTCAACACGTCTCAACAACACACGATTAAATTCCCCGTGCGTATCAGCCAACTTCATGTCATTGAGGCTCAGTTCTGGATTGCTAAAGGAAGCCGTGACGGCAACACGTACGCACTTGTAGCGGAAGACACCGTGCCTAACGTGATGGAAACCATTCAAGTGCTCGGTCAAAATGGACATGCTGTGGACTCTCTCGCTCACATTTACGACAGAAGCTTCGCACCCAATGCCAAACTAGCACAGACCATCAGCAGTGATAAATTTGCTGCGATTGTTGAAGGCTGCTCCCATGCTGAATTCTTTGGCGGCAGTGGCGTGATCCAAGTGTCGTCGTTTTTAAGACAAAGCAAGAGTACCGAGAATGCAAAGAAGGTGAAGGGATCGGCTCTTTATTTAGAACGCACACAACAGTTGGCGATTGTCGAGCCTCCTACGGATGGTCGTGTTGAAAGCACGTTGGATTTATTGAATCCCAACACTAATCAAATCTGGCGTATCAAGTTGCCTCTTTCGATCATTGGTGCTTTGGAAGCGCCCGTTCCTACCTATAGTCAGTTCCAAGTGGAGCGATATGCTGCGACGATGTGTGAATTGCCAAATGGAAACCTGGTGACATTGGATAATGCGGGTACTGTTCGTGTATGGCAAGTAAGTTCAAATGAGCTCTACAAGGCCGCTCAAACATGGAAGCAAATGGTGGGTGTTGATCAAAAAGTGCTATCCGTCATTTATGAAACGGATCAAGATGTAAGTTTGTCCATTGAGTCTTTTTTTACATGAAACTAACTATTTTAATATGTAGAAGAAGGAGTTGGATAGACTTTATGACGAAGCTGCAAATGATGCTGAAGGAGGTGATCCTAATGCTCAATGCCAAAACGATGGCCAAGGTCAAGGTTCGGGTGGTACTTCCGGTGTAGGTGAGGGCTCCGGTGGATCTGGTGGCCAGGGCGGTGGAGGCACTAACGGTTCCGGTAACAACATGAACGAAGACGGTCGTAAGGAAGCTAGTTTTGAAGACATCAATCAACTCAAGTTAAAGACGGCCGGTGATCAACCCGAAGTGGTCTCTCAAGCACAAAAGGAAATGCACGACCAAGCCATGGAAAAGATGCTTGCCAAGATCGATATGACGCAGGCTGATTTCCAACAATTCAACAAGTTCATGGATAACATCCGTCGTGAAGTGCGAGAACTTCGTGTTATTCTGGAGAGCGTAGAAGCCAAGAAGCATGAACGTGTGTGGCTCAAGAACCAATCTTCGGGCGACCTGGATGATACCAAGATCGTGGAGGGTCTTACAGGAGAAAAAGCGATTTACAAGAAGCGAGGTGATGATGATCCAGAACTCGGTCTTTTCCAAGATACACCCAAACGAATGAACTTTGTGTTTGATTTATCGGCTAGTATGTTCCGTTTCAACACACACGATCGTCGTTTGGAGCGTTCGATGGAAGTAGCCCTCATGTTGATGGAGTCCTTCCGTGGCTTTGAACACAAGTTTGCTTATAAGATCACAGGTCATAGCGGTGATGGCGCTAACATTGAATTTGTCTCTCCTGGTAAATACCCCAAGACTGAAAAGGAAGAGTTTGAAATTATCAGTAAAATGAAAGCCCATTCCCAATATTGTTTAAGTGGTGATAATACGTTGGGTGCTGCTTCTCACTCTATGAAAGAAATTGTCTCTGAAGAAGCCGATGACTATTTTGTTGTTATTATGTCTGATGCTAATATTGCTCAGTACAATATTCACCCCAACGATATTGCAAGAAGTAAGTGATACACAAAGAATATCTTTTTTTTTTTTCTAATGTTTAATGTATATATATATATATATATAGTTCTTAAGTCTGATGACAGAGTAACTGCCCAAATGATCTTTATCGGTAGTATTCAAGATCAAGCAGAACAGTAAGTGTTATTAAGCAAAAATAGACGAATAGCATTGATCCTGACTTATTTTGTATTAGATTAAAGAAGGCCTTAGGTAGCCATGCACATATCTGTACCGAAAACAAAGAATTACCAAAGATTATCAAGTCACTTTTCCTCTCCTCCATGATTAAGGGCTAGACTGTATTACTAGAATATAATAAAAAATACTATATTTATCTATCATACACACGCGCATACGTATCTTTTGCCACGTTTTCTAATGTAATGTAGCTGTACAGAATCACAGGGAATAGCAGCGGATGAAACAGTATCTATGTAAGAAAGACTTGCCACGATGATTATGTATGTTCCTAGAACTATGAAGACGAAACAATACTATTGCATCAGTCAATGCATGACACTATGTTAGTGATGTGTATAGTTACCAAAACTCGGCGGACCAGTTATCCGGATTTTTTTTCCATGAAAAAAAGGGGCTGTGGTATAATTTATAATTTGAAAACAACAACAATAATACTATATATATATATATATATATATATGTCCAATGACGGGTTATTTAGCGATGATGACTAGTACAGATGCATGTAAGTAAATGCACCTGGTTCTATATGCTACTGAAAAGAGCTTCCAATAGTATAGAACGCGTGTGCAACTCTTTGTTGTATACAAAAAAAAAAAAAAAAAGTCGTATGATATAGACGCTCTCCTTACTTTGTTCTACGTGACAAAAAAAGCCATATCATAAAAAAGGGTATTCTTCGTAAGGAGGGTTCGATTACACAAGGAATTAATAAAAGAAAAAACGTGGCAATCGTCAAGGAGATATATATTGAGCGATGAAGACAAGGGACTTTTTGTAAGACATCACAAAAGAGCAGATGGATTGTTGTACTGATATTAAACATTTTTCATTGGTAAAAATGCATAAATAGTAAAAAGATCAATTTGATGACCCTCCCCCCCCCCTTAATATTCTAATGAAGGCTCATTTAACTAGATATTACCGCAGCTATCAATATGATAACTAGAACCCTTATTTGTATTTAATATACGTAAATATATTGGTATTTTATACTATTAACTCCTTACAATTTTTGCCACTAAATTGGTTATTGACAAACAAGACCTTTTAATGCCGTTAGATGAATAATGTCATCTAACATAGACTACTGTGGAGATTGTCTCCTTTATCAAAACTAGAGTACTACAAAGACTGTTTAGTATCTGAAAAAAAAAAAAAAAAATCAGGTTTATCAGTTTCTCCTAGATTTTTATACTATATTACTGAATTAAGTTTTTTGTTTATATTAACTCTAGTATAAAAAGGTTATATAACATCAAACGTGATCATCTTTATTATTTATGCATGTAATTCATGGTGATTTCTTGTATAATACATCTTTTTCCTCGAGATACAAGCATAAACCTGTATTATATACATATCACAAAAAAAAAAATATAGATATAAATACATCTTGGCCACTTGAACCTTAAAGGAGAAATATCAGAAGAGGCAAAAAAAAAAAAAAAAGAAAAAAAAAATTCAGGAGAAGTAGGGAGAATCAAAGTTGTAGGGATGAATTCCTGGCCCACGTTTTTTCACATAATAATGAGGGCTCTAAAAGCACTACTTCATTAGTGTTATAAATAGTCTTTCTTTTGAATTTGAGTACTGTACTTTTCATCCTATTTTCTTTTTTCATATTATGGACTCGACTTTATCAATTAAAAATGCTTCTGGCAAAACCTTCAGTCTTTTAAATGAAAACACGAGCAGTAGTACTATGCTCACTCCATTTAAAGTCAACAAATTGACATCTTCATTAACAGCTCCAGTTCCACCTAAAAGGAAATATCACTGTATGGAACCTGGATGCAATAAGAGCTTTACTACGAGGTAATTTATACATAGAGTAAAAAAAAAAAAATAAAAAAAAAAAAAAGAATAAAATACTTATGTTCATTACAGCGGGCATTTGGCAAGACATAATAGAATTCATACAGGCGAGAAAAACTTTCATTGTCTTCATCCTGGTTGCCCGAGTCGATTTTCTCGTCAAGATAATATGATGCAGCATTATCGGACTCATCTCTCTCAAAAAGCTCGCCGTAATACTACAAATAGTCGTGCTAGCGTGCAATCAAAGAAATCCAATCATAGAGCAGCAACCATAGAAGAAAAACCCGATTATTTTTTACATCACCATTTCAATGAACGTATGCTATTTCTTCAACCTTCAACGAGACAAAGACGATCCTCCACTATGCCCAGTTTGCCTCGTCCAGAAATGATGAATAGACCTAAAAGAGCTCTTTCCACATCATCCCGCTTTGAGAACGAATCTTTTCCTGTCATTCTACCACCACCCATCATGACAAACCCTCCACCACAACAGCAACAGGAATGGAAACCAAACAGTCAAAAGCATCACACTCGCCTTTCTCACTTGACTAATATTGTTAGTTCGTTTGGTTAAAATAAGAATCAAAAATCATGATTACAAACACCTTTCGTTATTTTCAACTCTATGCTGCCATTTTTTTCTTTCTTTTCTCTTTTTTTGTAAACATAAAAGCATGTAAATTATATTATTGTATTAGCGTCTATGAATAAAGTTCGATTCTTAATTATTATAAATACACTTGGTTAATGCAACCAAATAAAAAAAAAAAAAAAAAATCCCCCCCCTTTCAAGTGGCTGATATGATT
The DNA here is from genome assembly GCA_000697295.1 of Mucor indicus B7402. NCBI lineage: Eukaryota > Fungi > Mucoromycota > Mucoromycetes > Mucorales > Mucoraceae > Mucor > Mucor indicus. Next base: position 41,551 of record JNEK01001758.1, read on the forward strand.
ATCTCTACTAATATATATTTTATTTCAAATGATTAGGGGCATTATGAAATAAAGTTTTCCACATGTAGGCTTCTGATAATAGTAATTCTATATCCTTTTCTCGCCATGCTTGTGTGGGTAATTGTTGTAAAAAGATCATAACACCTTGAAAATCCAGTTTTTGCAGTTGATTAGACCACTTGACGAGAAATGCTGCACATACATACACATGGAATTCTGAAAACCCTTCTGTTGATCCTTCTGCCAAGTACGTATCCCACATACGAATTGTACGACATAATGCTAATTCTCGCATTAATAAGCAATTCATCCAACGAAATGCAAATTGAATAAACTCAATACCCTCATTCTTTAAATGCTGTGTCAATCGTGCTATTCAACTGGATTAATGCGGGTCAGTTTATAGAAAGGGGAGGGGGTGACAATTACCATCAATACGTGACACGAGCTCTTTAAGTATTGCAATTTGTCTTTGAATACCAGGTTGTGCAAATATATAATTGTCTTGTATACCATCTAATAATTTCGATAAACACCAAAAGCTATCTGCCTCAATCACAGAGAGAGTTTCTTTATCCAGTTTGCTTATATCATACAATTCTGGGTCTTCATCTATGTAAGCGGACAGGAATACTTGAAAAATGGGTGTTACAAGATCATTGATTCCTTGTACATAACCACTTGCCGGATGACGAATAGCCCATTGATATAAAATTCGCTCAAGAGACTATAGAGCAGTATGTAAGTAGGCTTACCCTCTCTCCCTCCCTTTCCTCTCTGTTTTCTACTTACAAGTTGTGTATCAGGACATCTATATAAAGAAATGCCTGGGTTGGTTCTAGGTATATCAATATGAATTTGATGAAATAAAGAATGGTCTAAGCCCGACGGCCCTCTTGCCAGTGTTGCATTCACGCTGTCTAAATATTCTTTTCTTTTACGAGCTAGTGTCGTTTCTCTTCTGGTAGAATTGCAAGGTAAATAGCCAAATAGAATTTGCCAAGTGACCATTCGTATTTCTTCAGGTATTCCATTCCAACTTAAAGACCTTAATGCCACTATACATTCCTGTTTGATTCAAGAAATCCTACCTTGATAAATGGGGGCTTACCTAGATCTACGTTTGGTACTGATAATGTTTCTATAAACTTTTTCGTTCTAATAGGATCCTTTGTTTCCTCTGGTTTTATGTACTTTAAAAGATTGGTTGGGTCTATATTGATCTTATTGTATGAATAGGTATGCATATACACACTATGGATTTGTGCGCGATCTATTTTACCTAATATAAATTCTTCAATATGATCTTTTATTCCATTTGGATTTGAGGATGCCTTTGGTTTTTGTATGACAGGTGGCATCTTGTTCGGTTTTTGTGTGACAAGTGTATCATCATTCCATTCATCGTTGGTATCATTCATGAACGCGTTAAAGGATTTTTTGGGCTTCTTTCGATCTTTCTTTGGTTTGCTGTGATGCTGTTTCGATGAATATTGAGAGGGCAGCATTACATGTTTCGAGTTTGTGTCTTGAGTAGCTACTAGACTGTTATAGGTATAAGTTGCACCAATAACAATAGGTTTTGTGTTATTGTCTTCAGATGATCTACTAACAATGTCATCTTTAATTTCACTTTTTTTTACATGTCAATGTTCTCGCTTCCCTCACCCTTCAGGTGTTTTAGTTCCTCGAAGTTTCCAAAACGACCTATGAGTTTGTAAGTTGGTAACATTCATATAAATAGACGAATGAATACTTTAATGTACTTTGAATCTACAAATAGAAACTGTCAGAATCCTTTCTTTCTTTAACTGACTGTAAGTGCACTTACGAGAGCCCATATTTATGTGTGTGAGTAATTAAAAGGTGTGTATGAAAAAAAGGGGGGAAAAAAGGGCTTTGAAGAATTTAAAGAAATATAGAATTTATGATCGTATGCTCTCCCTTCCCACCCCTCTCACACGACTCCGAAATATCTATTGTTTCAACGTCACTGACATTTTTCTTATTGCATAAACACTTCATTGCAGGAGTCTCGCAGTGTGTATGAACACCTCTTTTATACGGTATCTAACAGCATTGAGCCCGTAAATACTACTATTTACTGCATAAAAATGGAACTGACATAAAAAAAAAAATTTTTTTTTTGACATTCTTTTTACTCAAACATGATAACTCCTGTATTCAAAGTAGATCAAGATAATGATTCAGTGACAATCATAATCAATACACCTTACGTTCGCGTATGTCAACTTTCCCTTTTTTTTTTTGTCTTTTTTTTTTTTTTTTTATTATTTTTACTTGACCTTACAAGTAACTTTTCATTAGGCACAAGATGTCGATTTATATGTTGAAGGCACCGAATTTCGATTCTATTTACGTCCTTATTTCCTAAGGTAATCACAACACTGTCTCTTTTTTTTTTTTTTTTTTTTTTTTTTTTTTTTTTTGTTACTTATCAACTCACTTAGACTCAACTTCCCCGGTCGCATTGTTGAAGATGACGATTCCAAAGCTGTATACGATCCTTCCGTTGGTCAATTCACCATTCGAGTGACCAAAGAAACGAAAGGCGAGCATTTCCCCGACCTCGATCTTCTCACCAAACTACTTGCTAGAACAGGTGAAAAAACAACAGAAAAAAAGCCTCTCATCGAAGTGATTGGCAGCACCGACACAGCACCTTTAGAAGAAAGCGACATTCAAGAAGCCATCGATTTCAACTGGGAATTACCGCAGACTTTACAAACAGACGACTTGTCCGTGTCTGCATCCTATGGCTTCAATAACCAATATCAAGGCTATTTCAAACACGTGCAAGAAACAATGAATGAGATCAACGATATCGGTCAACCAGAAAAGTCCACAGCGGCTAGTCGACGCGAAGAGCGCATTGCCGCAGAAAACGCTCACTTTGATGAAGACCACTATTGCATGGATTATGTGAATAATGAAGAAATCAAAGAGCTTTGTAAATACAAAACGATCTATGCAAAAGAATTAAAAAGGATACAGAAACAAACCAAAACCGAAGAATCAAAACCAAGTAAGACACAAGTAGCCTAATGAGGCGATTTTTTTTTTATTGATAGGTTCTTTATAGAGCCTTTAATTCAAGAAATGGATTCAAATGACGTTTCAAAAGATATCAACATGAATGGGCTATCGATTCAAGACGCAAAAGAAACCTTGCTTAAATTTACCTCCCAAGAAGACACCATGATGCGAGGTTTACCCAATAAAGAATATCTCGTGTCGAATGAAAAAGCGGTTTATTTGGGACTTGTGGATCTCATGTTTGCCTACAGTTACAACTATCGCATCACAGAAGGAGAGAATAATGTGGAATCCGTATGGTGTGTGGGCAAACTCAGTCCTACTTTGTCTTCCTTGGATCAATTCGACACATTAAAAGAGGTGGTGGTCTCTCTGTATCGTCGTGCATTGACTTTCCCACTTTATAGAAATTTAGAATTGTGTGATAAGGTGCTGCAAGACGTCTACATGTTGTTTAAATTAGGAAAACGTGGGATCTTGAAGGCTTTATTGGGCTTGAAGGACATGTTTGATCATCATGATGTTTATTATATTTACAGCAAGCTTTATTTAGACGATTATTGTGTTTGGATTCAACATTCAAAGTAAGAAGGACATTAGGATTGCATTCTCTCAAAAAAAAAACTCATTTTACGATAGTGATAATGCGTTAAGAACTCTGGCTCATGAACTTCATCATTTTAAAGTAGAAAAAGATGAACTTGGTTGGGACTTGAAAGAATTAGAAGAGGTAAAATAGAGTAGACATCTATTTGTTTTTTTTATTATTTATTAAGTTAATATGTAGATTGCGGAACGTATGAAGTCAATGGAGGAGTATGGTATGGAGGAAGGCAATGAAAGACCACAAATGATGTAAATAAATAAGATTTAACTGGGTTTTTTGGCAATGTATGAAAACCAATCAATGTAGGCGTGATATTCATCCACTTCGTCGATGAGTACCTTTGTAGCAATTTCATAGAGTTTCTTTTTATCAATGTGATTGACTTGGGCTACCCATTTATCCAAGCTTCGAATTCGTCTTTCAATAAGATCTCTAAATAGATAACCCATTTCTCTCAGGCCTATCACATAATGGCGTCAAATATGTGCCTCCATTCCCACAATGTATCTTTACCTGAACTTTTTGGCCATTCTCCTAACGGGATGGCTACTGTTTGTTGATCTATGGCTTCAAACCCTGCAGATGCCAAATACCCTCCCAATTTAGGCGCTATTAAATTATCCACTTCAATTTGTTTATAGAATTTATCATACATTCTTTGAAGTTGCTTGGTACACGGTCCTTTTGATTTCACTGTCAACGCTATATTATAGACATCGAATGAGACTTTTTTTTTTTTTTTTACAACAACCTCCTCTTTTTATATACTTGCTGTGTTCTGAGAGTTCAATCGAGCCTCCTGGTTTCAAGACACGCAATGCTTCTCGTAAGACATGGTTCCATTTAGAAACAGGGGCGTTTAATAACCAAACATCACGAAACATGATGTAGTCCACCGTGTTGTCCGGAAACGTTTCCAATCCTGTGGTGCAATCGTGGATGATGGCACTGCGGAACTCGAGGTTGGGAATGCCGTGGCGAAGGTTAGGGAATGGCGCTTCGTTGAAATCGACACCGACGACACGAGCATCGGGGAACAAGCTGGCCATCTCCATGTCCCAAACGCCGATACCGCAGCACCAGTGCACGATCAGTTCAGGGTCTTGGAGGTCGGCGCGATAAATCACTTTCCATACCTTCTTGAGTAAGTAATGCTATAGAAGGAAAAAGTCAGTAAGCGAGGTTTAGACATGAGGTTTACGTACGAGTCTTTGCTGTCTGTCTTTCTCTTTTTTTCTTTCCGCTCCGTTATTGGCTCCGAGATAGAGATCAAGTACAATGTCTTGGCTTGTAATTGGTTTTGTGGGCTGTGGAGGATCATTGACATGATTATTTTGGTTTCTTTTAGGATATAATGGCACTGATGGAGAAAATAATTTTGAAGGTGGGATAGGGATAGTGCTATCATTATCGTTGAAATTTTGATGCATAGTATCGTGACCGTTATTCAATGTTGTATTGGGATATTCCTTGAGGCATTGGGCATTGTTATTGTTATAGACGAGTGATTTTTCCGGCGATTTCGCCATGGAAGAAGAGGAAAGGCTATGGGATGAATAAGAAGTCGCTTGTTCTTGATTATAAATGGCTGTCATTTTAGCAGCTGTACAGTCAAGTGTAGTGGTTACTTCCTGTGGTTGATGTTGGTTGCTGGAGTGAAAAGATAATTTGGAGGAAGTTAGACTTGCGCAAGACGGCGAGTCATAGACCGCTGCTGCTATCTTCTTCTTTTTACCCAAAGTAAATTTCTTTTTTTTACTATTCAAAACAGTGGAAGAAACGTCACTCAAACTAGTCGTAGATCCTTCATTGGAAAATGCTGTAGAATGGCGCCAGTTTTCTTGTGAGTTCCGTGGTGATGTTCGATCAAGAATTGGTTTATTATGTTTTGATTGTTGCACTCCCATTGAATAAAAAAATAAAATAATAGAACAATGGAAAAAAAAAAAGGCTAATGCAAAAAATTTTTAAAGAACCACCCGTCTTCATGTTTCATAAATAAAAAGAAACCCCGAGAAGATATCCTGCTTTGTTACAATTCTGACAGTGTTTCCTTTCTTGTATAAAAATCAGCTGGGTAGCGATACAGTGCAATGCATCTAGGGTACTTGTTTCATATGTCAAAAAGCTTAATTTCTGACAGAATAAAGTTACCATGACAACTGTCTAATTTTAGACACAATAAAGATTTTCCAAAAATGGAAACCTCCTTGTCACAAAAAAAAAAAAATGGAGGAGGGGGGGGGGGTGAAGTTCAAGCAAAAAAAAAAAAACTCTCTTTTACTCCTCCCCCCTTGCTTTCAACATGTTTCGTGCATTAGGTGAAATGGAAATGACAACTTGAAAAGATTATTCATAATTAACCTTCATTGTGGCATTAGCTAGTTTGATTACAAACACTATTTCTCCTTTGGGTCAATCATCAAGAGGCATGGCCACTAAATTAAAATCTCACTCTGGAGCCAAGAAGAGGTGAAATAGATAAAACAGTTGCATAAAAATATCAGCTATTGACTGGATCATTATATAGATTTTTTCCTACAGCTAATGGTAACTATAAACGTTGGCAAGTTGGTCTTCGTCATTTGAATTCTGGACTTTCACCTGAAAGAACCAACCGACTTTCCAGAACAGTTTTTGTCAACACAACACAAAAGAAGATGCTTAGAAAGGCTTTACCTTATTCCTGCTCTAAATAAAGTTACTTTGTAAATAATTAAAAAATAAGTGTGTCCCCCTTAATTACAACAGTTTTTGAAAGCATGTGAACTGCAAAGCGAGCCTGGGGTAAAAGTACGTCACAAAGGTTCCCCAACCGCCAACCGAATTGCGAGAAGATGATTTTCATAACTGTCTCCACATTTTTTTCTCTCTCTCTTTTTTTTTTTTTTTTTTTTTTTTTTTTTTTTTGCTTTTCGTTTTTGTAATTATCATGTCGGAGGCACCGCGTAGAACTACGTCTTATCAACGTCTTGTTGAGAAATTAAAAAGAAATCCTTCAGAACGTGTAGACCCAAAAGATTGGATTCAACCAAAAACACCAAAAGAAGTAATCCAACATGCAATCAAGGGCTGCATAAGTAACAAAGAGATATCATTTTTCCAAGCTTCAATCAATTGATCTCATGTTTTGTAGGAGCTTTTGTTTTGGCTTATGGTGTAAGAGCTACGGTCAATTTCTGTTTATATTTAATTAGAATTATGAGGGGAAAGTAAGGATATAGAAATTAGGGTTCATTATAATAGTATCTTTATGCCGAAATTTTTAGGGCGAGTTGGAATCATATTTTAGACGCCTCTTTTAAAAATTTAGACTCTATTCGATTTGGTGCCATGTTTGGTTCGTTTGCATTATTATGGAAGTCCGTGAATAATGGTATGCGATTGTACCGTGGAAAAGACGATAGATTGAATGGCTTGGTGGGCGGTGCTGTAGCTGGCCTCAGTATTTTATTTGAGAAAAAAGAACGTAGAGTAGACATTGCACAACAATTGCTTGTCAGGTACGCTATAGCACTATGACATCTATACCAACATACTAAACATAATGTAGAGCATTGCAAGCTATTTATAATGCTGGTAAAGCAAGAGATATATTTTACTATAAAAATGGAGATGCATTACTATTCGGTTTGACTTGCGCTCAAGTTCTCTATGCTTATACAATGAGACCAGAAACATTGCCTCCAGATTTCTATTCATTTATGATTAAAGCAGCAAGATGTCCCAAAGAAAGCTTGATATTAAATGCAAAGACTGTTCGAGGTATACCTGTATCAGCTGAAGAAGCAATGACAGCTATAAGCAAATTACGCCCAACTAAGCATGCAATTGATGTTGTAAGTCAACTATCTACCAGCACATTACCCGTACCTTGGTAAATAACATTCTATATTTGACCATGGTACCCGACATAACTATAATCCTTATTATTAGTGAAGCCATTCATCCTTGGATAGACGGATGTGAAATAACAGCATTGGAACGTTTTACAAAAGTTTTCAAGAGCTTTTTGCCTGTCTATGGTACATTGCACTTCGTACCCATGTTATTATTAAGAAACAAACATTTTAGAAGCGAGTAAAAAGAGAAAATGAACATCTACTTGTATCATACTGATCCCTCCTATCTATAGTCCAATGAATATGCTTTCTAAAACGACCATTGCTACCATGAAGTCCGGTGCCTTCTTGGCCACTTTTGTTACACTTTATCAATATCAAATCTGTATGCACCGTCAATTACTTAAAACTGGATTGATTGGCAATTGGAATTCCAAATATATCTATTATGCAGCCGGGTTCTTGTGTTCTTACCCCGCTATTTTCCTGGAGGACAAGAAGCGACGTAGTGAATTAGCACTGTATGTGTTACCCAAGGCACTTCAAAGCTTTTATCAGATTGCTTATTCACACAATTGGATATTTAAAGTCAAGCATTTTGAAGTCTATATGACAAGTATAGCTATGGGTATTATCATGTCTTTTTATCAAGAAGAAGCAGATGTTTTATCTTCTTTTGTGCGCAAAATCATGTACCAATTCTTCCAAAAGAACTAAACCATTTCTATATGATACCCTTCCTTCTAACACAGACATTCATTTTTTTTTTTTATTTTAATAACATATTCTATGATTTAAACCTCTAGAAAAGTGGATCCTTATCTCTACTTTATACAAACAAAACAAATGTGTGCACCAAGATATAAATAATGTGTAGGCTAGCTCTTTTTTTTTTTTTTTTTTTTTTTTTTTATACCCATATTTTTCTCATTCAATCATGTGTTTATAAAATGTGTAAGCCTTATAATTTGACACGGGTTTTGACGTGCTACAGATGTATATCAGTAACCGCAGCTTATGTACAATGCAACTCTCCTCTCCCTTATGTATATGATCACGGAATGTGTACAATTGACCTGCCCCTCACAAACTACTACTTTACCTCCTGGAGCGGCGCCTCCTTCTGTTGTTGACCTCGGCGGCCTCTCGCTGCACAAAATTATCTATACCAAACAAATAGTAATGTTTAATGAATTTGGCTAGCTAATTTGAAAGACCCAAGAAGATCAGCTTTTATTATGCTTGTGATTCGGTATCAAAATGAAGGGAAATTCGGGTATATCACTAACAACAAGATAATTGTAATTCAGGGGGTGGGGGAGTAAGATGAACAAATGATTGTTTCGTTCTTTGTTGTTTCAGAGAACTTTTGTTTGTACAATCATATCATAGTCCAAAAATAAATTCTTTATATTGTAATATTTACACGCAGTTAATTTAAAAAAAAAGCATGATTTTTGAATTTTTTGTTTTTTTTTTTTTTTTTTTTTTTCTTTTCACATTATTATGTTTAAAATATTTCAACGCCCAAAGATTGAAGAGAATAAAAGACCTCAGCAGTTTTTAAAAAGGCATGCTTCAGTACCTCAGCAAAGTCGCAGCTCGCCTTTTATTGATTTTGTTGAATTGTCAGAAAGGGAGAAACCTGTTTATGAGTCTTGGTGGAGAGACCTTGATCCTTTTAACTTTGAAGAAATCAATCATCAAACAGTACTCAAGTTTTTAAACGGGTGCAGCTTAGAACATAGTAAATTGGAACAAGTAAGATTTTTTTAATGAATAGAAAGCAATAACTAATAAGAAAACATATATAGATTCTTGCTTTGTTTGATTCAGCCAGCAATAACTGTTTAACAAAGTTTCAATTTTTTGCCATGTTAAGATTAATTGCACATGCTCAGAATGGCCGTAAAATCAGTCCTGCGTTGGTTTATTTAGGAGGTAAAATTTAAAGTTTTTTTTTTATTATTTTATGGGGCTGAAGAAGATCCATATAGCACCTATACCTCACTTTTACACAAATCCAATTGAAGCCACTATTTTACAACAACAACCTGTATTAACAGAAAGAAAGTCTTGGTGGGGACAATCTGCAGCAACAAGTCACACTACTACTTATGATATCAATTACCATCATTCAAGGTCTCGTTCTGTAGGAACAGCCTCTGAACTTTTTCATTCCAATCCATATCATTATCAGCCACAAGAATTACACTCATCTCAGTCGTCTTTATCGTTACACGACTTTAATACAAGTAATCTTTTACTTACACAAAAATTCGTATATCAATCACCATCTGTCAGAAATAGAGAGCTATCTACGAATAACAATAATCCATTTTACAAAGACCCTTTTGACGATGAAAACAGTAGCAGTAGTAGTAGTAGTAGCAGCAGTGATTACTCTCCTATCCTATACCACACGAATCAAAAACCAAATAAATACAATATACCTCCTCCACCTGTACCTAGTCAATCCACAAAACCTGCATTTCCAAAATACACCAGAACAAATACATTTTTACTTTACCGCGCTTAATTTCTTTTTTTATAATTTTTTTTTTTTTTTTTTCTTCTTCTTTTATATTACTTAATAAAATGGTCAATGTTAGTCAACAAGCAGGCGCCTTTTTTCAAACAGATGCAGAACTTGCTAAACAAAAACAAAAAGAAGCTAAATATAATTACACAGAAGGCGATGCTATTCAATTAGCTTCTAAAGCTTTAGATATTCGTCTTTATAAAAATTACATTTACATTGCTGAATCAGGTTTTCAAGTCAGAAAAATCTCATTAACCGTAAATGACCCTCTCATCATTCTCCCCGCCTCTCTTTCTCATAGTTATGTTTATAGACTTCAAAGACTGTAAAACTATTTAAGGGTCACCAAGGCCCTGTCACTTCACTTGCTTTTACTTCATCTCACATGTATACCGGTTCCTGGGATAAAACGATCAAACAATGGGATCTTGAAACTGGAGAATGCGTCACTACTTTAGAAGGTCATACGGATTTCGTTAAAGCACTTGTCATTATAGGTGATTCGCTTTACTCTGGATCGTCTGATTGTTTCCTTCGTCGTTGGGATTTAAACACGTTGCAATGTACATTTGCGGAAAAAAAACACAAGCGTGCGATTGAAAGTTTAGCCGCCTCTGAAAATGGACAGTCTTTGTTTACAGGTTCTTCAGACGGCACTGTCCTTCGCTGGGATGTCAAGACGATGACAATGACCAAGACGTATCAGGGCCACGATACGAGTATTTATTGTGTGCGTGTATGGGAAGATGATCTTTGGACCGCGTCTGCTGATAAAACAGTGAGACGATTTAATATAGAAACAGGTGCTCAAGATATGGTATTGACGCACCCTGATCGAGTGAAATCGATTGTTTTAGCAGGTCCTTATATTGCAACAGGATCAAGCGATGATGATATTCGCGTGTGGGATATAGGATCAAGTCAGTTAATATGTACGATTGAAGGTCATTTTGATGAGGTGAGCTGTTTGGATATTTCAGGATCTACATTGTATAGCGGATCTTTGGATTGTTCGTTAAGAAAATGGTCTTTAACTACAGACGCCATAAAAAAATACAATGAAACAAGAGAAGCTAAACTAAAACGATTAGAAGAAGAAGAGCGCAAAAATACAGGTTTGACAGAGGAAGAAGAGCGCGAATTAGAAGAATTAATGTTATCTGACGACGATGAATAAAAGCCTCAGGGCATTTTAAGCAAGAAAATTCATGCATTTTTTTAATTGGATTCCAAGGGAATGTTTCACTAACGGGACTCTAGGCAAAGAGCAGAAAACGGTCGTGCAAATTAGAAAAATATGAATTTGATCTTACTATTGTCCAATCCTTCTATGGATCATATATCTATTATAGTCACAGAGTGTATATATTTGATCGGTACAAATTGTAAGCTCGTACACCTTAGTGAGATGCTTGTACTTTTGTGTGTGTGTGTTTTTTTATATATACATAAAACGGGGTATATTGGCTTCGTTGTTAGTGTCAAAGATGGTGCTGATAGGCTTCTAATATGATTTAACATATCTATAAGCGTGCCTCGCTCTTTTGTGTTCCAAGTCAGCCTTGCCACGTATTTAAGGCAGAACATAGCAACTGTAATTATTCTGTGAAACTCGGATCACAAAAAGCAACTGTTTTTCTTGCATAGTACCTATTTTATAGGGAACCCGTATTGAACTATGTATATATGCTCTTATCATAAAACGAGCCAAATATAGTATTAGCTGTTGAATTTATTAGAAAGACACTCAAGCACTTTATGGTTAATAGGTGTGTGTGATCTATTGTTTTTCCATCGTTGAACCAAAGCTTATACTAAATAAAAAACACCCTCTTCTTCTTATATCTCAAAAAGGACCAAGATTTTATTTTGAGTTTCAAAAATCGCTCGTTTTGGCTGTGACCAACAAAATCTCGACAAATAATTTCGTATTTTATATATCTCTTTGGCCCTCTCTCTCTCTTTTTTTTTTTTTTTTTTTTTGTTATTATCAAACACAGATGAACTTTGACGAAATTGAAGAACAAGTAAAAAATAACTAACAAAGCTCATTAGACAATGAACTAAAATACGTGAAATAGGACGGTATTCGTTTCTCCTGGAATGCTTGGCCATCTTCTCGTGCTGAAGCCACTAAAGCTGTTGTGCCTATTGCATGTCTTTATACACCTTTAAAGGAACGTGAAGACTTTGCTGAGAATCCCATTTGGTATGAACCAGTGACTTGTAAAGCTCCCTGTAGAGCCATCTTGAATCCTTACTGGTAAAAAAGAAACACTTTATCTTTTTCATTTAGTTCCATCTAACATTCTTAAAGTCAAATCGATGTTCGTGGAAAACTTTGGATTTGTCCTTTCTGTCTTCAAAGAAACGCGCTTCCACCTCATTACAAGGACATTTCAAATACCAATCTTCCTGCTGAACTTTTACCCAAATACACAACTATTGAATACAACTTGAATCGTGTTGCTCAAATTCCACCCATCTTTTTATTTGTTGTAGATACTTGTCTCGAAGATGATGACCTTAAGGCTCTTAAAGAATCTTTAATTGTTAGTTTAAGTTTATTACCTGAATATGCTTGGGTTGGCTTAATCACATTCGGCACCATGGTAAGAAAAAATGCACTTTTCTCTTTTTTTTTATGTAATAACTGAATAGAGTTAACAGACTCAAGTTCATGAATTGGGCTTTTCTGATTGTCCCAAATCCTATGTTTTCCGTGGTACTAAAGAATATGCTGCAAAACAAATTCAAGAAATGTTGGGTTTAGCCAATAATCAAGCTCGTCCTGGCCAACAACCTAACCGTCCTGGTCAACCTCCTCAAATGACTATGGCTGCCAATCGATTCTTACTCCCTGTCAAGGACTGTGAATTTGTCTTGACTTCTATTTTGGAAAACCTTCAACGCGATCCTTGGCCCGTTGCTGATGACAAACGTCCTCAAAGATGCACTGGTGTCGCTATGAGTGTTGCTGTTGGACTTTTAGAAACAACATTTCCTAATACAGGTGCTCGCATGATGTTGTTCAGTGGTGGTGCCTGTAGTGAAGGTCCTGGTATGGTTGTCAGTAATGAATTGAGAGAACCTATTCGTTCCCATCATGATATTGAAAAGGAATCTGCCAAACATTACAAGAAGGCTATCAAGGTAAATAGATATAAAAAGTCAGTTTGCTTATTATGCTAATATTTGTGAAAAAGTTTTATGAAGCTCTTGCCAAGAGAAGTGCACAAAATGGTCATACAATTGATATCTTTGCTGGCTGCCTTGATCAAATTGGTTTGTTAGAAATGAGATCTATGGTGAACAGCACAGGCGGTTTCATGATTTTGGCCGATTCATTCAACACAGCTATTTTCAAGCAAAGTTTCCAACGTATTTTCCAAAAGGATAGCCAAGGACATCTTCAAATGGGCTTCAATGCCACTATGGATGTTCAAACAACACGTGAGCTCAAGGTATGTGGTTTAATCGGTCATGCTGTCTCTGCCAACAAGAAGTCTTCCTTTGTTGGTGAAACTGAAATTGGTATTGGTAATACCTCTGCATGGAAGATGTGCTCCATTAATAACGAAACAACCAACGCCGTTTATTTCGAAGTTGTCAATCAGCCCACACCTTTCCAACCCGGATCTCGTGGTTTGATTCAGTTTGTTACTCACTATCAACACTCTAGTGGTCAATTCCGTCTCCGTGTTACTACTGTTGCACGTAACTTTGCTGAAGGACAAAGCCCTGAAATTGCCAACTCATTTGATCAAGAAACATCTGCTGTGTTAATGTCACGTATTGCTGTGTTTAAGGGAGAAATTGATGATGGGCCTGATGTTTTGCGTTGGTTGGATCGTATGCTTATCCGTCTTTGTCAACGTTTTGCAGATTACCGCAAGGACGACCCTCATTCATTCAGATTGTCCGAAAACTTCTCCATCTACCCACAATTTATGTTCCACTTGAGACGTTCTCAATTCTTACAAGTGTTCAACAACTCACCTGATGAGACTGCTTTCTACCGCCATACTTTGAACCGTGAAAATGTGGATTCTTCATTGATTATGATTCAACCCACACTTACGTCTTACGGTTTCGATTCTCCACCTCAACCCGTCTTGTTAGATTCGATCTCTATCAAGCCCGATGTCATTTTATTGTTGGATACTTTCTTCCATATTCTTATTTTCCATGGTGAAACCATTGCCCAATGGCGCGAGGCTGGTTACCAAGATCAAGAAGGTTATGAAAACTTCAAGCAATTATTGGAAGCTCCTGTTGTGGACGCTCAAGAGTTATTGATGGATCGATTCCCTATCCCTCGTTACGTCGTTTGTGACCAAGGCGGATCACAGGCACGTTTCTTACTCTCTAAGCTTAATCCCTCTACTACCCATACTTCCGGAAGTCCTTACAGCGCACCTGGTGGCGCCGTTGTTCTCACTGATGATGTCAGTTTACAAGTGTTCATGGAGCACTTGAAGAAGTAAGTTGTTTCTAATAAAACAATAAGCATTTCAATTAACTCTTTTTGTTTATAGGTTGGCTGTCGCTGGTGCTTCTTAAAAAAAAAAAAAAGAAAAATCCCTATCAAAAAAAAATGTGTATACAAACCAAACAATAATACTATTATAAAAAAAAATAAACTTTTATTCACTATAAGAAATTTTTGGGAGTGAAACAAATGACAAGACATATGACAAAAGCTGCCAATAAGATGATATGACTATTAGCAGTAAGGGTTGATGCTGTACTTGTTGTATTATTAGCAACGTCTGGATTGCCATTTCTTAAAGCAGTATCATCATTGATACACACGCTGTTGTTCCACCTAGCAGCGTTTGTTTCAAATATAACATCGGCACACTATATACTAAAAGGTGAGTAAAAGGGGGGGTGGGACTTGTAATAAAAGATGAAGCATTTACTTGATATAGAACACCATCTCCACCATCAAAAGTAACTTGAATTGTACCATTCATGCCGTCTTTGATAGCGGTGTTTTTACCAAGGTCTAAAGACAAACAAGCATTTTGAGGATAATTACGAGACCCTGTGGCTACTTGCACGAGATCATTGTTGGAATAGTTCCCTGTGAGGTCGTTGTTGACAATGACATTGACGGTATAGGAATAAGACGTGTGGCCCGAATAGATTTCAACAAATCCATTGGATAGAGGGAATTGAGTGCGATTACTGCTGACGATATTAAAGTTACCGCAGGGAGCAGTAGATTCTGTATCATCGTTGAAACCACGAGAAGTAGGATAGTCTAAAGTAAAGTGAGCGAAAGCATGGTTGATACTGCTCTGAAGGAGGATAATGAGCAATAGTGGATAATTGATCATCATCATATATATAAAGAAAGAAAAAGAAAAAAAAAAAAAAAGTAAAACTTTTATATATCAAGATACTAGATATATATAGGTTGATGATTATTTCATGATACTTTATGTTTCGATTGGCGGGCTGATCACGTATTGGTAAAAAAAAGGCCCGTGGGTCAAACATTCTAATAAAATGTCATTATTTTTGAACGGAGACAAACTGGAAAGTATATTCTGCTTGTACAAGTTTATTTATGAGATCGTTCATAAGCAGCACTTGTGCTTCCGTTTCTCCAAGTCTAGTAGAGGGGACTGAGAACATTTGCATAAATCTAAGGTTAGAAATTTCTATAGAACAGGCAGTAGTGTAAGGGTAAATACATAAAAAGAGACAAAACTGTAGCTAGAAAGTAATAATGAAGTAGTGTACTAATATATGTAATCTTTGCATGGTACATATACTCTCTATTAGAGACAACAAAGTATTTTGCTGGAAATTCTACAGGCTTCAAATATGCCGAATGGGTAATAGTGCTAGTATACTTGTCGCTTGTATACAGTACAGAAGCCGTTTAAAAGACTGTACATGAATCCAGGCATATACATGTAGGTTTTAAGTAGACAACTACATAGTATATATGTATACAACGTTTACAGGAGTCATACTCAACACTATTTATGACCATATGGAAGCTAAATGTAAGAGATTAGTCAAAAGATAAAGTTTTACATACTATAAAAAGTGGTTTTATTAATGAAGTACATTAAAGATATAGAAAAAACAAATGTGTCCAGTGATAAAATAATAGATTTACTTTTCATCTTCGTCCTTTTCTTCTTCTTCTTCTTCTTCTTCATCCTCCTCGTCTTCATTTTTACGACGCTTAAGTTCGTGTTCATCCTTTTCGCTTTCATCCTTTTCATCATCTTCATCGCGCTCACTCTTTTCACCACGACGAGTAATTTTTCCAGTAACAGCACGTTCATCAACTTTATTTCCGGTGACTTCGTTTTCATCAAGTTCCTCCTCGTTAAGAGCGTCTTCATTCTCATCAGTCTCTTTCTCATTACCAGTGACTTCATCCTCATTAACACCCTCTTCAGGAACTTCTTGCTCATCACCAGTGACTTCGCGACGGACTTTATGGCGGTAGATAGCATCGGCAACGTATTTACGACGAAGCAAGTGGGTCTCAGCAGGCAAACCTACAGCATAAGTGGCTTCAGAGCGGGAAGTTGCAGATACAGTGACAACAGCAGTAGCAGCAATTAGAGTAAGTGAAACGATTTTCATTATTTAAAAAAAAGGGGGGGATGATGATGGTTTTTGAAATCAAAAAAAAAGCGAGTCTCTTTTAAAACATCAAAAGGTACGTTTGATGCAAAGAACTATCACATGTAGTATGTAACTCTTTATTTTGAACAAGAGGAGGTTGTTTGCTGATTTACAAATGCATGAAAAAGGACAAAAGTTTCTGAGTTCCATAGAGGTTATCTATATAGTCAATGCATGATGTTCTCTAAAATGACTAAAAGTCATTGATATTAATTAATTGAAGCATAATTCTCTTTCTATGATGAAAAATATTTTCTTTACATGACACTACATAAAGCTATGAGGGAGAGAGAGACTGTGGTTATGTAAGAGCGCTCATTTGTTTATTAAAAAAAGAGACAGATCAATATTTACTGTATCATCAAAATGCCGTTCATTTTCAAACAGTTTATTACGTTTTATATTAAGGTTTATGGCCTGCACGCATGAGAGACCTTTTACATAATGAAATAATGGTGTCTAGCAATGCTCATCTATCAACTTGCAACTGTTTTTTTACACACCTATTGTTATTCTCTAGTTTAGTTAAATCTCAATACTGACTCTCCGTCATCAAAAGAAAGAAGCACAAGACACACATTAAAGAACTCGTTAATTAGAAAGAGGCGTATAATTATTATATAGAAGTTTTATTAGTATGTTGTATATTCATATAAAACATGACTTTTGTAGGTTACTTCTCAGTACTTAGTAAAAATTTTATATACTTGAAACATTCGTATTAATATTCACGTTGGTAATGCTGAGAGGGTATTGTCAATTTTTAACACATAATTTCGAAGTTCAGAGCATGGAAGATTATGGTTTAGAATATTGGCTCTTTGTCTGGTACTTTGATATCTAATATTCATTAATCAATATATAGCAAATTGTAAATGCACAACTCTTTATTAAGTCCAAAAAACACGTAAATACGAATGTTAAATCTGAGGTCAAGCGGTTGCAAAAAGAAGATGATATCACAACAACAACAAACGGCATTATTGTTATGCTGATAATATCTACTTTTGAGTACTTCTCTCTTCTACAGAAGTATAAAGTTAGGTTTTTAATGTGTGTTTTTGCTCTGTCATATAGTTCATACTTAAATGCGTATCTAGCTCGCTTTCCAGATTCATAAATATCATTATTATATGTAGCTTTAAAGAAAAACGTAAAATGTAGATAGGCGTACCATTACTCACTGGCTGTACTTGCTTTGCTCAATAAAAAAGAACGTACTAATATACAGTGACCACGCAGCAACTTATACATGTTCAAGTGTATCTGAGGGTTACTCATAACATAAACTGGTCATCAGTGAAGTATTTGCCAAAGCATCTTGCGTTATATAAATAAAAATTATAATGTTTACAAATGAAGTCAATTAAATATTTACAAAGTGACACCATTTGATATGTATTTATAAACAGGCTTGATTTTACTGAACCGTTGTAAACTTCCTGATAGTAGTTATACATCATATTCTAAAGAGGTTGAACGGATAATTAAAGAAAACTTGAGTTTTGATATGTACATTAACATAAGAGATTTTTTTGTACTCTATTAAGACACTAACATGAAGGAACCCTTCTAAAATCATCTAAACATGTATAAAACTTAATGTTTTAGTCAATTTTAGGCTTTTCGAAAAGGACTACTCAGTCGCGAAATGACTTTATTTATAAGAGGCAAAAGTAAGTAATAAATAGGTATGGTTTTCTTTTATGTATAATTCGATGGTGTTCATTTAGAAATAAGAACCAGTAAAAAAATGGCTCTTTTGAGTCGACGGGCTAGTGCTTTAACAAACGATATGGCACAGAGGAATAGAACATACTCAGAGCAGCAGAGTAGAACCAAGGGGTGTAACTGAAAATAAAATACTAGTGATATCATCAACGAGTGTCAAGATACAACCAATTAAGAGCAGAATAGTATCATCAAGAGGTTGATTGTTGCAGTCATTAAGAGAAACCGTAGATGATGCCAAAGGCGCGACCAATATAGATAATCCGATAGGGGAAGCTCCTTATTTTACCAAAAACTACAGCAAAAAGAACTAGTTTTTTTCCCAGTCATTGAGCTCTACCGTATTGGTAGTTTCTGCGAGGAGAAAGCAATGACACGTACTATATAGGCAGATGTATCATCGCTATAGTAGCCTGTAGGAACAAGAAGAAAAAATAAAAGCACCAGAAACCAAACAATGCATTTCACACGATTTGGGGGTGCTTTTAATTACTGACCTCACTATATAGGCAGCTAAACAATTGTTCAACGCTATAGCGGCCCCATAAAAAGGAAAGCAAAAGTCAATAATCCTAGTCTTTGCAATAACCAATGGAAAGAAAAGCAGCGCACCAGAATAGAGAGGGCATGAGAGACTTGGCGAGAAAGGCGCCACGCGTGTTTAATTCTTGTTAAGAGAAGAGAGGGTAGCAGTTCAGAAGATTTACTGTAGGAAAGGCACAAGGAGGATACCTGTTAGAGGACCCATCGTTTCATCTTTGTTCCTGCAATACATTACCCATTAATACGAGAGGTTTATTTCATGAATTTCTTCAATAGAATGTGTAAAAAAAAAAAGTGAAAAAAGTATTTCTTGCATTTTCAAATGTTGTAATTTTTATAGGCAAAACAAACAAACAAAACGAGCCTTAATTAACGTGCATGTCTATCCTAAATTGTATGCCAATAGTTTTCGCACGTGGAGCTGCGTCCTTTTTTCGAGCAATAAAACGTCAAAGCGTACGTGCGAAAGCTTATACGCCATCGAAACTTTGTTTTTTTTTTTTTTTGGAATGATTTCTAATTAAAACTTAAATGAATAAAAAAACTACAATTTTCCGAAGATACTAACCAAATCGAAAGAACGTTTTGCTGAAGCTTTTGAGAAGTGTAGGTGCACTGAAAGTTTTGCTAATGCTTTTTTTTTTAAAAAAAAAAAAAACTGACACTGTAAAAGCTACCCCATAAGGAGTAAGGCATTTGTTAAAATAAGGTAAACTTTTACGACGGCGTTCAAAAAAGGTGAATTTTGCATGAAAAAAACCACAAGAAATCTAAAGCAGTTCGGTGCTCTGAAAGTTTGGACGGATTTACTTGCCCTCCCTCTCTCTCGGGAAGGTCCTGCACACTTGTTGTGTCCAATTCGAAACAAAAAAAAAAAAAAAAAAAAAAAAAAAAAAAGAAAAGAAAACAATAGGCAAAAAACTATTACTGCGTGTATTTCCTATATTTGTAGAGAGGATAGGGTTAACAATTACCTCTATTAGAAAGCTATTTTGTATTGCTCTGAGATAGCACTTTCATTCAATCAGCTTTTTTTTGAATAATTTCCTCGAAAACTCATCACCTCCACCGAAGCGCTGTTACACTCTTAAAGACATGAATATTTATTTACCCTATACCGTTTATGCTTCCTGCTTCAGTAGTTTTACCATAAATGCCAGGGAATAATTTCAGTTGAGGACAAATATGTACAAATACAATCTAGGATCGCTGGTCATGCCTCAAGGACACGCTAGACCTTTAAATTTAGTTACCAATCTTCGCGTTTAATTCAAATATAACAAAATAATAGAAGTGATAGCCAGATAGTAATGACACACTATGCCTAGAGTAGTTTAATCTCAAGCTCAAGAAGATGTCAAAAAAAGTAATTAAAAGCTTAGGTGTGTGTAGACTACTTTTTTAAGAAAAGTGATACTCGTGTGCTATACCAGGACTATCTGGAACAATTGTGTTCAAATAAAATAAAAGCACTAAAAAAAAAAAAAACAGAGCATGCATACAAAATGATGTTAACCAGTTATGTAACTAATCATCTATGAAGAAGCAAAAAAGTGCTTTATAGCAAGCTATCATACGTGCCAGTGAAAGAATTGTTCATAGATACTTGAATAAATATAAACTGTTACTCTATGTGAGTCACTTGTGATTAATAATAACAAAGCTCGTTCTTATAGTGTTAACATATGCTAGGCTAACTCATCACTATTGCAATCAATAGAGGGAATGTAAGAAATAGATATCATTTTTTACAAAAACATAGTCAAAATAACATTTGCTTCAATATATATATATATAAAGGTGGAAGCGTTTCCTTTAAGTCTTGATAATAAGCTACCTTCCTAGATACCAAAATATGCATGTTATAAGCATAAATGCTGATCTTTGAATTTTATTGGTCGATGGAGCAGGGCAGGTTTATGACACACTCAAAAAAAAAAAAAAAACTGAGTCATAGTTTCTATTTTGGATACCAACAAGCCAAATCACTCTCAAAAAATTAGTGAAAATCAGCGAAGTGCGAGTAAAATGACTTCATTCTTATGAATAAATGATCCAAGTTGATTATAGTATAAAGAAGTCTAGGGTGTATTGAGTTGGGTTGAATACAAAGAACTCATATATTCATAGTCACGCTTAGATAAAAGGCAAAAATCAATGTCAGATTTTTTTCCATATATGAACAAAAGATAGATGAATCTTTTTCTTTTTTTTTCTTCATAAAATATAATGTCTCGCGTACTCAACTTTGGTGCTGGCCCAGCAAAAATGTAAGCCACTTATTCAAGTCAAAACAAAGTAGCTCAATTGCCTTTTATCATTTAGCCCCGAACCTGTACTTTTAAAAGCACAAAAAGAATTCCTTAATGTCAATGGTACTGGCATGTCTGTCATGGAACTTTCTCACCGTTCCAAGCCTTTCGGTGCCATTCTTGCAAAGACCAAAAGCGATTTGACCAAACTCATGAAGATTCCCGACAACTATTCTATTGTTTTCGTTCAAGGTGGTGCCACCACTGAATTCGCCTCTATTTTCTACAACTTGGTAGGTGCTAAACAAGAAGAGTTAAAGCAGCAAGGTAGAGAAGGCGAGGAAATTGTCGTTGATTATTTGGTGACAGGGGCTTGGTCCAGCAAGGGAGCTCAAGAAGCAGAACGTTTAGCTCCTTCTATTGTAGATAACCCCATTCGTGTCAACCGCGTGATTGATGTCAAGAAACAAACGGGTAAATTTGGCAGTATTCCTCCCCAATCAGAATGGAATCTCACAGACCCTAAAAAACACAACGTTGCTTATGTCTATTATTGTGATAATGAAACTGTACATGGTGTCGAGTTCCCTTCAGTGCCTGAAGTCGACCCCAGCGTTCCTTTAGTCACAGATGTTTCTAGTAACTTTTTGTCTCGTCCTATTGACGTCTCCAAATTCGGAGTCATTTATGGTGGTGCTCAAAAGAACTTGGGTCCTGCAGGCGTTACTATTCTAGTGATTAGAAATGACTTATTAGTCGATATACACAAGGGTCCTCTTCGTCCCTTAATGCTTGATTTCAAGACAGCTGTGGATAACGATTCCATGTACAATACACCTCCTACATTCGCCATCTATATGGTAGGTCTCACTCTCGAATGGTTACTTGAAAAAGGTGGATTAGAAGGTATTGAAGCTGCGAATAAAGTGAAAGCCGAGAAATTATATGCTGCGATTGACGAATCCAAGATGTTCAATTGTCCTGTGGACGCCTCTTGCAGAAGTGAAATGAACGTTGTTTTCCGTGCTACAACAGAAGACTTGGAAAAGGAATTTTTGAAGGGTGCTGAAGAGAGAAATATGCATCAGTTAAAGGGACATCGTTCAGTAGGTGGTATTAGAGCCTCTATTTACAACGCTTTACCTCTTGAAGACGTCGAAGCTTTAATTCAATACATGAAAGAATTTGAAGCCACACATTAATAATAAACCTCTCTTTTTTTTATTTACATTAAAACCCTTTACCAATACCAGTTTTATCAACAATATCTTTCATTACAGTTTCTTCTTGATCACATAATTCAGGGTGTACATAGAGCAATGTCTTTGGTTTTGCTGACTTGCTGCCAATTTTACCCACAGCAGCTTCAGGGTTGTTAATCATCCAACTTGTAAAAATACGTGAAGCAGGTTCAATAGCATCAATAGGAACTGTAGTTGTGTGATCTTTGGCAGTAAAAGACAAGGTGTGAATCGTTAATTCTTTAGGCACTTGACCTTTTTCGACTTCTTTTGGAATAGTAATCTTTGTGACATAAGGTGACATGACCCATTGAATCAAACCTGTAGAAGCAGCACTAGTAGCAACAGCTTCGAATAAAAGAGAGATCAGTCGCTATTGAGACTTGTCATTGAATAAAAAATATAAAAAAAAGACTTACCAGCACCAACAAGTGCAGCTTTGGCTACAAAAGGAACTGGCACATCAATTGCAAAAACAAAAGGTGAAATGCCTACGCCAAGGCCGAGCGAAGTGATTGAAAATAACTTGAGCTTCTTTGCGACATTAGCCAGGGGTCCAGTGTAAATAGTGACAGGTTCTTGAGCATTATTCGTAGAGTTGAATCTCTTGAATGAAACAATGCGTTGACGAGCAAGGTGACATTGGGTGGCCCTTAACACAGAAGGGTTTGAAATTCTTAACATGTCAAGGACGAAAAAAAAAAAAAAAAAAAAAAAAAAAGAAGTAATAAATAGTAGAGAGGAGTCCCAGGGGTTTTGACAAAAAGATTTAAAAAATGGGTCGTCCAATTAAAAAAGGTTAAATGCAAAGGAGAGCCATTAAACCTTTTTAGCCAATCAGCATTTAGAAAGCGTGTTTCTATATAATCGACAATGTTGGGCTGGACTCTTCAGGAGGATTCATCCGTACTGTTAATTAGTATCCTCTTTTACAATATAACTTGAAAATTCCCATAAATATCACTTTAGGCAGTGATGCCATGGACTACTGAAAAGTTGTTGACAACAAGAAAGCTTTCCACTAGCAAAAGATTATCAGCAAGTAAACCTCTAAAATCATACTGCACACTGGAAGAGGAACTAAATATACACCTCTTTGTATTGGCAGGAAAATATAAAGCAAGTACGTAACAACTCATTGTATATGTATACAAGGCAATATCTTCGCTGGTAATAACGAATCAAAAGTGATCGATAAAAGATACATGGACAGCCTGCTTAAAATCAACATTCAACATATTATCGCCAATCGTGTCATGAATAATACAAGCGTTACAAAAAAAAAAAAAAAAACGGTAGATATTAGCCTTTTTTTTTTTGTCTCCAAGGATACTGAATGAAATTTCGGAATCCTGAGTACTAGGTTACCAAAAATCTGAAAAACATGCATGACATTATTTTCTTTTTTTTTCTTTTTCCAAATAAAAATGGTTGATATGCGCGTTAGTCTCAGCAACAAAGCCTTACCTAAACTAAACACAAAAGAGAAACACAATATTAAAAACGGTTTGAACTTGTTTTTTGTTAAAAAAAAAAAAGAGATTCACTCATTGAACCGCCCCTTTTTACAACTTAGATGCCACCATGCTTCCTATTTTACTTCCTGAAAGTGCTGATTTAGAAACAGAAGCAGTAGGTGTTTTTCATTGGCACATTCAAAACTGGAAAACTCTAGAAACTAAATGTCGTAGTCCAAGTTTCGAAGCAGGTGGTTTTGAATGGTAAAACAATAAGGCGTTGTGGGGAGGTTCCTGTTTTTTTTTTTTATTTTTATTTTTTTTTTTTTTTTTTTTTTTTTTGGGGTTTTTTTTTTTTTTT
>JNEK01001759.1:0-67627 GCA_000697295.1 Mucor indicus B7402
GGGGGGGGGTTCTTTTTTTTTTTTTTTTTTTTTTTTTTTTTTTTTTTTTTTTTTTGTTAGGCGTATTTTATTGTTTCCAGCAGGGAATAATCAAAAACGTTCCTTGTCTGTTTATTTAGAGGTAGCACATCCTGAGAAATATGAGAAAGGGTGGCATGTCTGTGGCCAATTTGCACTTGTTATTTCTAACCCACAAGATCCTACCAATTATTATTCGAACAGTAAAAAAAGACTTCTATTGATTTATAAGCCAAAAAAAAAAAGTACTGAGTCCTATTTTTAATAGCTGCGAACCATCGATTTACAGAAGAAGAAGTGGATTGGGGTTTTACTCGATTTTATGATATTTCTGACCTCACAAAAGGTCCCTTTCTTGTTCAGAATGAAACTGTCATTTCTGCCTTCGTCAGGGTCATTCGAGATGAAACGGGTGTGCTTTGGCATAACTTTATTAATTACGATTCGCGCAAAGAAACGGGTTATGTTGGTATCAAAAACCAAGGCGCTACTTGTTACATGAACTCGTTGTTGCAATCGCTTTATTTCACAAATGCACTTTGTAAAGCTGTGTACCAGATTCCCACCGAAAATGACACTGATCCTACGAAATCAATTGCCTTGGCGCTACAACGCTGCTTTTATAATTTGCATTATGCCGCAGATCCAATTGGTACCACTGAGCTCACAAAGTCGTTTGGCTGGGACTCGTTGGAGGCGTTCAAGCAGCATGATGTACAGGAATTCAACCGTGTATTACAAGATAGTTTAGAGGAGAAAATGAAGGGCACACCAGCAGATGGAGCTATCTCTCGGTTGTTTGAAGGCAAGATGAAGAGTTTTATTAAATGCATTAATGTGGATTTTGAGTCCTCTAGGGTCGAAAATTACTATGATATTCAACTCAATGTGAAAGGACTCAAGACATTGGCTGATTCATTTGATGACTACATTACCGTGGAGACTTTAGAGGGGGATAACAAGTACCATGCAGAGGAACATGGACTTCAAGATGCACATAAGGGTGTGATTTTTGAGACGTTTCCTCCTGTCCTTCATTTACAGTTGAAGCGATTTGAATATGATTTTATGAGAGAAACGATGGTGAAGGTATTGCAGAAACTGTGTATATGCGACCGTTTAATGAATTATCTCTTCTTTTAGATTAATGATCGTCACGAATTCCCTGCTGAAATCAATTTGGATAAATATTGCTCTAATTCGGATAAAGATGGCCCTTATGATTACGAGCTTCATGGTGTTCTTGTTCATAGTGGAGACATATCAGGTGGCCATTACTTTGCATTAATTCGACCCGAGAAGGAAGATAAATGGTATCGATTTGATGATGATCGGGTAATACCTGCTACTAAGAGAGAAGTGTTTGAAGAGAATTATGGCGACGATGATACTAGTGGTAATGATACTAGTCTTTATATGAACGGGAATAATAACAGGATGAGCAACGCTCTTATGTTGAGGAAATATACAAACGCCTACATGTTGGTCTACATCAGAAAAAGCAAGCTCGACGAAATCTTGGCTCCTATTAAAGAGACAGATATTCCTGAACATCTAAGTAAGTTTAAAATAAGGGGTTATGAATAAGATCTAATATTATGTTAGAGCGAAGGTTAGATGAGGAAAGAGCACTTTTAGAGAAGCGTAAACGAGACAGGCAGGATATGCATTTATATAACAAAATAGCCATTATTACAGACAAATCGTTTACTGATTATCAAGGTTTTGACTTGGCTGTGTTTGATGATCGTTTCATGGAAGTGTCTCCTGAAGTGGATGTATTAAAAGCACTCAAATCGACTAAAGTCAGTGCTTTTAAACAAGCAGTAGCAGAACATTATAAGTTGAGCGCAGAACAATTTAGACTTTGGTCTATTCTTTACCGACAAAACAGAACTGTGCGTGTTGATCATGTTTTGACTGCAAACGATGACAGACAAAGTAAACAAGATTAGAATGCGTTTCAAATGAAAATAGCTAACAATTTTACTATAGCCGTGGAGAAGCTAAGAGAAGGCTCAAGTATTAGCGCTCAGAGTACAAGTTTTGTCAAGTTGTATTTGGAAAAGGAAGACGAAGGAGAGCCTTTACCTGTCATTACACCTGACCAGATTATCCTCTTTATAAAATACTTTGACATAGACACACAGAAACTAAAGTAAGTATAGAATGCATTTCATCATGACAGGAAGAATAACCTCTATTGGATGAAATACAGAGGCCTTGGACATATCTTTGTTTCACTGAGTGACAAAGTAAGTAGCATTTTATCTGATTTAGTTGAAAAGGCAGGATTACCGAAGAATACCTCTCTCCAACTATTCGAAGAAGTAAAACCTACCTCTATCGACACTTTAAAGGCTGAACAGTCATTCAAAAAGGCCGAGCTCCAAAATGGTGATATTATTAGTTTTCAACGCGTCTTATCCAAGCAAGAAACAGACGAATTGACAAAACAGGGTCGGTTCATATCCGTCATGGATTACTACGCCTCTATTTATCACCGTGTCTGCATCATGTTCAAACCCAAACCAATCAACAACAACAACAACAAGTATCGTGATGAAATAAAACTTATTTTAAATCGAACTTGGACTTATAGTACGATAGCCAGTAAAATAGCTGAGCATTTAAACGTCGAAGCGAGTAAGATTCAATTAACCAGTGCTTACAATAACCTGTCGACATCACCTCGAGGTGTAACCATCCTATCACCAGGAGGATTGAAACCATCCATGCGATTAGAAGAGATGTTGCCTATGTTACCGAAAGCCACAGACTATGCTCAATTTGTAGGGTTTGAGCATATCAGTGCACCCGTTTTGTTTTATGAAGTTTTAGAGGTCGATGTCGCTGATTTGAAAACGAAACGAACCATGGATGTTGTGCTTATTGGTTCTAACTTGCGGAAAGAGACTAAAATCAATTGTATTCTGCCACGAACGGCGACTGTTTATCAGCTTTTGGAGCAAGTGATTACAAAGGGGAAAGCCAATGTGAAGGATCCATCTAAAATGCGATTATTTGATGTAAAGGAAAGTCGAATAATAAAAGAGTTTTCCTTGGATGATACTGTGGATTCTATTGCCAATGAGAAGTCAACGATTACTTATGCAGAGGTATGTTCCCCCCCCCCTTTTTTTTTTTTTTTTTTTACAAAGAATTGAAAGCTGACTCTATTAGTAACTAGCCTATACCTAGTGAGGAGTTGGAAAGTACGAATCAACCTCGTCTTATTCAAGTCGTTCATTATCACACTATACCTAGTGAATGTCATAGTATTCCGTTTAAATTCATGCTGATTCCAGGAGAGCCTTTTGAGGAGACAAAGAAGCGATTACAGAAAAGGACTGGGTTAGGTGATATGGACTGGAAAAAGGTCAAGATTACTTTATTGCGAAATAGCAACACAGTGGTTGAAGAAGATGGTGTTATTGATTTCAATAAGGTCCAGTCAGGGGATGTACTTGGATTAGATCATGTTGATAAAAGCTCAAGGAGTCGGTTTAGCATTGGGTTTGATAAAGGTATTTTCATTAGAGGTTAAAAATAACTTTAATTAAAATCTTTGTATCCTTTCTCTATTTTTTGTTTCTTTTTCTGTAATGGCAATGAGACCCATTTTCTTTTTTGATTTAGATAATTGCTTATATGTCTGTAATTTAAATCACTCTAATGAAAACATAAAAACTGACCATTTCAATAATAGAGTAGAAAGTTAAATGTTCTTTCTTTAATGAAAAAGAGGTAGATCTTCATTTTCATTGTGTCTCTTGTGCTAACCTATTTGAATAGAATTCACAATTATCTTGTTCATAATGTCGGAATCAAGCCTGATGAAGGTAAAAAAACAAAAAAGAAAACAATTATTTCAGGGGTTAAATTATTTAAAAGTTCTTTTATTAAATCGAAAATATGAAACCAAGTATGGATTGACACTTCGAGGACTTCAAAAAGAGTATTCAGTGGATCCACTTGACTTTGGTAATTACTTTATGCGTAATGATTGCATGCAAGAGACGTAATTCTTCTTATTTAGACAAGAAAGTGGATCAGTCTCTTCCTCTTGATAATTTGATTAAAAGAGACCAAGGTTTAGCGGAAATGCTTCAGAGATTGAACGCTACTAAATGGATATTCACCAATGCTTATAAACCTGTAATTATACCTATATTGTTACTGCAATACGTTGACATTTGTATATGATAGCATGCGCTTCGATGCCTTGGTCTTTTGGGCATAGAAAATGAATTTGATGGTAATAGTTACCACACGCTCTTGTATGTTAGATATTCAATGCCAATTCTGTTGTAGGAATGTCTTATACAAACTATTTGAAACCAAACTTCAATTGTAAACCAGGTATATATGGATTAACTGGCATGAAACTCTTAAACTTATTTTACTATTAGAGTTGGCCGCTTATGTGAGAGCAATGAAAGATGCTGGTGCCATTGATCCGAAACAATGTTATTTCGTTGACGATTCTGCTATTAACATTGACGCAGCAAAGGTAGCTCTTTTCTTATAATCTCAAATACACACGCATCATTTAATACATGTTATAGAAAATTGGTTGGACCACAGTTCATTTGGCTGCTGATGCTTTAAACTCAAACCATGGCCATTATCAGATTGAAGATATCCACGACTTACCCAATGTATTACCTGAGCTATGGGAGTCTATTGGTAATGAATCTACTATAATGAAAGCAGATAATACCTCTGCTTTTGAAATTACAGCTGAAGCCTAACAATAAAAGACTTTGATGATATCCAGTATAACATTGTCCATATATAGTAATTAAATATTCTTGACATTATTTCTAGAACTTTTTTTTTTTTTTAAGATGCGAACATTGAATTTTTTTAACAAAAAAAAAGCAAGAGAGTAATTATGTACAGACCACAACTATTTTGGTTTATCATATTTAGATTTCCAAATCCATGAATTGCCCATGATACCATGTCCTTGATTTTCTGCCATTCGATAATACTGAGCTGCCAAATAATGATCTTTTTTAACACCGTGGCCGTGATAATAACAATGAGCTAGGTCATTTTGAGCGTCGGCATCGTTTAATTCAGCAGCAATCTTGAAATAATAAACTGCTGTTTCCTTATTCTTCTTGCACTTTTGAAAAAGAGATGAATACAAAAACAATGGTTTCTTTCTATTAATAATCACTTACACCCCATCCATGTCTAAAGCTAACACCAAGTTCATAAATAGCCATAATCAATTCATTTTTTGCAGCTGATATTTTGACCCGAGAAGTCATTTGGCTTTGTAATTCTTCCACAGCATGTTCCGCCGCTTTTTGAAGGTATTGAAAAGCAAGGTATTCATTTTTAGTACATCCCTAAAAAGTGGATTAGTCATAGTTATAATGAGATATGTAGCCTAATTACCCAGCCGTGACGGAGAGAAATACCATAAAGAAACATGGCAATAGGCGAATTCATGCTGGAAGCTTGTTTGAATAATTGTGTAGCTTGTTCTAAGCGGCCTGCTTCGTGGTGCTTAATGCCTTGATGAATCATGCTTTCTATTTCGTTGATCGGCAAAAAAGAAAGCTTTTTATGAATGTTTTCTTTCTTTTTCTCGTGGTCTATGGCAAGAGGAGACGATACGATGGGCGTGTTAGGGGATGGTGTGCAGGGTGAGAAAGCGTGGATAGGCGAGTTGTTGCTGCGAGAAGATCCAGGCGTGCTCAAGCCACCAGGTGTGGTGATGTGATGATTGGAGCGAGCGTTAGGTGTTGAACGGGTGGGTGTAGGTGGTATGACAAGAGGAGGAAGTGGTGGAGGTGGCCTCGTTGTTCTTGTCGAGAACGAAGATTTCATAGGAGGATAGTTATTATTGTTTTCAATGACAGCAGTTGAGGGTTGAGGTAGTTCAATGTAGCCATGCTGCACTGGTGATGGGTTTGCAACATAATGTACGTTTGATTGCAATTGCTGAGTATGATATTTAACATCTTTAATAAGTTCCTGGTTTGTATTGATGGTGAGTTTAGAAATAGCGGGTTCTATAAATGTTTCTCGAGTAGGTTGCCCATAATAATTGGTGTTTGAAGTTGGATCTATTAGTGATTCTCTTTCAAAATAATGTTCTTGACGTTGTAAAGAAGTCGTTCTTGCAGGCTATAAACAAGTATTTAATATGTGTAAAGTGACACTATCATCCCTATTTTTTACTTGTCTGTTTTGTATATTCTATGTAATAAAAAAGGTTTAGAAAGTATAAAGATGTTGAATTGAGGAAGAGTGATCTTACATTGAAATGATTGACTGGTCTGACAATTCTAAAAAAGAAAAGACAAAGATTAGGTAAGGCGCTGTAAAGAGTAGGTATTTTCTACCTTGAATTTGGAATTATATGTGGAAGAGCATTATTGTCATTATTATTGTAATGATACATTTTTTGGTTAAAGGAAAGGAAAGGGTGCTTAATTTAATCTGTGTGAACAGCAATTTGATTTTAATATAATAGAATAGCATAATATGGGCTGAAAAATTCAGTTTATTTAAAAAAGGTGCTTTAAATCGTGCAAAGAATCTCCATAAATAGAAAAAGATGTATCACAAGCATATAATAATTTAAAAATAAAACAACCAGTTGAGCGTATATGGTTTCTTTTAGATCGAAATTTAACCCCTTTTGGGATCAAAGAGATGTCCTAAAATTAACGTTGGTATATATGCGCTGGTGATGTTGTAAATAAATAAAGAGCTTTTAGAGATTAAATCATAGGGTTGTCAAGGTTAACCTTCGTTTGGTCAGTGTTGCTATGGTGATTGCTGTAAAATGATCTGTCTCAAAGACTAGGTTGCTCTAACAATCCATTTTGAAACCAGCGCCGTTATATATGACACAATGTAAACCTGGCAAACAAGTATCTTTACAGTGTACAATGAATGATATTTAGCTTAAGATCAACTTACATAATCTTGCTGTCTAGTCTAAAAAAAATGGGGTTTCAATTTGGTTTTTTGGTGAGGAAGTCAGGGACACACAGTGCAATTGTAACACCAACTGCTTTTTTTCCTGATCATTTTCAAACTCATTGTATCAACGATAATTGATTGTTGGTTCCTACATTTTTTCTCTCTCTATTTTCTTCAATAAGAGAAAGGGGGGGTTTTTTTTTGTTGCTATGAATACAGAGTTG
The DNA here is from genome assembly GCA_000697295.1 of Mucor indicus B7402. NCBI lineage: Eukaryota > Fungi > Mucoromycota > Mucoromycetes > Mucorales > Mucoraceae > Mucor > Mucor indicus. The sequence goes on from JNEK01001759.1 coordinate 7,194, forward strand.
CCACGCAAATATACACAGCCTATTCCTGTCTCAAGTTCAACAGCTCTTCATTACAGACAATTTAAAAATGCTTCCAGTGTGACCTCATCACTCGGTTCAATACCTGAGGCATCTGAACTTTTAAAAATCAAAGCAGATTTGGAAAGTCTATTACCCATTTCAGAGAAAAGAATTAGAAATCTACAACGAGATTTATCTGTATTAAAGAAGAATATTAAAATTCGAGATCCAAGTATATATAAAAAAAAACTAGGCATTTGAACTAATGCTAATGCCTTTTTTTTTTTTATTAAAAAAAAAAAAGCTGAAAGTGAACAGCGTCAAATGGATCAATATGAACAACAACAAGAACATACACCGATTAGAAAAACTGCTGGAAAGACTATGAATCCTGCCCTTCTTGAAAAGATGCAAGTCAAAGTTGAACTATTAGGTAATGTAACTCTTATACACTGTATCAGCCATATTTAAACGACTCTATTTTAGACGATCCAGACATGCCACATACGAATAGCAACAATAAAAACCAACTAGAAAGACAACTGTAAATTAAGGACTATATCTGCACTATATTTAGATGGACTCACTTTTTTTTTTTTTTTTTTGTTTAGTGCCTTAGAGGCTCTACGAAGAAAAAGAAGAAGAGACGATGACTCAGCAAAAGGTAAAAACCATGAATTTTTCAAAAAAAGCAATTCAGCTTAAGATAACCCCTAGAACGTACCGAGATTAAAATGAAAAGACAAGAGGAGAGTGAATCACGACAACATCAAAAAAAGAAAAAAGTAGATATGCATAAAGTGTCTGACGAGGTGGATTTTATACGTGTGAAACCCAAGGATCAAGTACCCATCATGAATTTCTGGAGCGTCATAGATCCGTATTTTGCACCTTTAACGGAAGAAGATCGAAGTTTCTTATTGCCCAAAGAAGACGACGAGAAATCGTATCTGATCCCGCCCTTGGGTAAACACTATTTGGATGTATGGGGTGAGGATGAACTTGTGCCAGCCATGACTCAATCGTCCTCTCATTCATCCTCATCTTCATCCTCTTCTATTAATTCTTATTTATTGATAAACCATCCAATCACTAATGAAGATCTACTGAAGCAAGATATTTCATGCGGTGGTCTTACGGAAAGGTTACTCAGTAGTTTGCTCGTAGATGAACACCAGCAAATAAAAGACGATGAAGATGAAGACGATGATATTGTGGATTCAGAAGATATCATTGCCGACAGATTGGAGGAAGATTTATCTGAAGACCTTATTCAATTTGAAGAAAGACTAAAACGAGAGCTAAGATATGTAGGCTTATTTGGTGAAGACGATGTTAGTACATTTTATGTAGGGAGAAAGAACAAGATAGACTAAAAAATCTTCTTTAGGTGGATTGGAATTCTAGAGAAGATGATGAAATTTGTGCTGAATTAAGAGCTACAGCAAAAGAGCTTAAAGAACAACATGCAAAGAATGAACTTAGAAAGGAAAAACTATTGAATGTAGTTGATAATCAATTACAATACGAACAATACCGACATGTATTGGATAATTTGGATGCTCAAGTTGAACAATGTTATTTAAAGAGATTTGTAAAATACCTTGATCATGTACTCATCACAGTTTACTGACCGGGTTTAAATAGAGAAATCAAAAATCAAAGAAAAGAAAGGCACCGACTACATTAAAAACGCCATTATCTGAAAATGCTATTCACGCTATGAGTAAAAGAAAGGCATGGGTTGATGCATTGGAAGGTATTTTCAAGGACAAGAACATGACCACACCAACCGACTCCATTTATGAAGACGAGACAACTGTAAAAATGAACACAGAAAAGACTTAAAAACTTCTTGTATATATTATTTATACCAATACTTTTTATTATTTAATATCGACTGAATAAAGAGTTATTTTGACATTGACATGTACTACCTTTTTTTTTTTTTCTTTCTACATACTAAAATAATATAAAGTTGTTGTTCCCTCTTTTTCTTAAACAAGCAGCATTCCGTTCTTCTTACTTTCGCGCCTGTACAATGCGTACTTCATCTTCCAATGCAATGAACGTTCTCATCTACACTGGAAACGGCACTTCCGCCACTTCTGTCGAACAAACTTACCATTCATTAAAATCTATACTCGGGCACGCTTACGATATCATGAAAGTCGATGCCGCTACCCTCCACAACGAACCATGGCAAGATCATTGTGCTTTAATGGTCATCCCAGGCGGCCGCGATCTCCCTTACTGTCACGATCTCAAACACCATGAACCCAATTCAGCTATACAACGCATCCAAGATTATGTTCATCACGGTGGTCGCTATCTTGGCTTCTCCGCAGGCGCTTACTTTGCATCGCGCCATGTTGAATTTGAAAAGGGAAACAAGACGATGGAAGTGATTGGAAAGCGCGATTTAGGATTCTTTCCAGGCACATGTCGTGGCACATTGTTTCCTGGTGAGTATGTGTTTCATCCCAGTGAAAGGGGGGCACGAGCCGTGTCGATTGATAAGCGCTTCAAGGCGTATTACAATGGAGGTGGGTATTTTGTAGATGCCGATACATTTCCCAACGTAAAAGTCGTGTGTCGTTTTGATCAAGGTCCAGCAGCCGTGCATTGTCAGGTGGGTCAAGGGTCCGCTCTTTTATTCGGATTTCACCCTGAATACAACATCAATACGGTGGATTTGGAGGATCATGAAGATAGAGAGGAGATGAGAAAAACATTGAATGCGTCGTTTCCTTTATGCCATGAATTGCTAAGTCGATCGCTAGCGGAAATGGGACTCAGTGTATTGTCTGATAAAAAGTCAGATGTTGAATTAACGCCCTTGTATTTATGCACAATGTCAAAAGAGTTATTAGAAGATATTGTGGGAAAATTGGAAAATGCAGTAGATAGCCATTCTCTTCTCCATGACTCGAACGATGTTTTTGCTATCTCACAAATAGACGAGGAAAGCCTTACAAAGCGCGTTGAGACACTTTCTATTGAACACACGTCTACCGAAAAAGCGCCCGTGATACAAGTGTTTTACCCCCCAAAATCAACTACAAAAGAGATACAAGCGCCTCGTAACATGAACGCTACCGATTTCAACATCGATCTGTTTTTCAAATATTTACAGGAGTGGCGAAAACAGGAGTGGGGAGGCGGTTCATGGTATAAATATGGCAATGCAGTTCTTTATTCTGAAGTGATCACAAGTACACAATCTACCTTGGACAAGTAAAAAAACACGTGAATGCCCTATACTAAGAAAACTCACCTATTGTATAGAAACTTTCAGTTTTCACAATGCTTACCAAGTGGCCTTGTATGTCTTGCTACAAACCAAATTGCTGGCCGAGGTAAAACAAAATAAGACACACAAGTGCTTCAAAATGGCTCATCAATGACAGGTCGTGGTCGTAATTCATGGGTATCTCAAGCAGGCGCGTTACAGTTTAGCTTCATTATCCGCCATAGCGCTCAATTAAAACATGCGCCGGTTGTGTTCATCCAATACCTTATTGCGCTTTCTATTGTAGAAAGTATTCGTAACCGCAAAGGATACGAGGACATTCCACTTCGACTCAAATGGCCCAACGACATCTATGCTGACCAGGGAGGACTCAAGAAAGTAGGTGGCCTATTAGTCAATTCGAGCTTTTTCAATGACGAGTTTTTACTGGTTGTTGGCTGCGGTGTCAATTTGAACAACGCGTATCCTACTGTATCCATCAATGATGTGATTGCTCAGCATGATCCTGAGCTCCACAGAATAGAAAAAGAAGATCTGTTATCACACGCTTTGGTGACGTTTGAGAAATACTATATGGAGTTTTGCAAAAAAGGGATGGGGTCTTGGTTTTTAGACCAATATTATCATCGATGGCTTCATAGTGACAAATTAGTGACACTGACAACCCATGATGATGAAAGAGTAAAGATTGTAGGTATTACGAGTGATTACGGTATGTTGGAAGCAGTGAGTGTCAAAGATCCTAAGAAGAGATTCACACTGCAACCTGATGGTAACAGTTTTGATATGCTTAAAGGTTTAATTATTAAAAAATCGTGAAAAAAGCGGATGTTCATGCGCCACCATTTCAATGGACTCTAATTAAGACTGCTTTAAGTGGACCAAGGTAGTACATTGTATTACTGATATCCGCAATTTTTTCCTCTCTGTACATAGGAAATTATTCTTGAGTTACTCAAAAAGAAGAAAATGCTGATGAGTGACACTTCTTTTTTAGTGCCTCGTATACAGGGGACTTGATAAATACGCGGAATCTGAGCGAAGAGTAAACCCTCTTCGTGCAGTCTCTCAGTTTTTACATGGCCGACACCCTCCCCCCAATAACAAATTGGGTTGTACACGCAAGTTCGGATGATACCCTTTGCAGAGATAAAGAGATCATGCGAGATAGTAAAACCAAAGCATTCGATTTATTATTTCTTTTTTTTTTTTCTTTTTTTCATTGCGTGTTATTCTTTTTATACGCTAAACTATTATGATGTTCCATATATATACAAGTGCTTATGATTTGCTATAAAGCCATTTTATGTATTACATTAAACATGTGCCTTTTTTTTTTTTTTTACACCGCGGCTGATTGAGTCCCCTTTTTCATAAAAATAGTAATCCAATTGATATTTTTGGAACACTTCTTTTTTTGTCATGAAAAAAAAAAAAGCGCGTATCAATAAAACTGAAGAGACTGCACACTACGCAGTCAACATAAACAAAAATACTATGTGTAGGATTCGGATTTGTAAATGAAAAAGGAATACAGCATCAAAGTAAAAAAAAGTTCAGGGACCTCTCGATCATAAAGGGCTTTATAGTAATAACTTTTTTTAGACTGTAAAATGGGCCCTTTTTCTTTTGGCCCATGTATCATTCCATTTTATTTTTTTTTTTTTTTTTTTACAGAAATTCGAAGCGATCGCATCACGTGTAACACGCACTGATGCGATATGAGTTGTAAGGTATAATATGCAGCTCATTTCTAAATCAGTTAAAGAGGCGGGATAATTTTATATGAAGGAAATGTTATAATATGAGGAAAAATATCTTAAAATAGATACGACCTCGAAAATGATTTGTTTCTAGATCGAAAAAAGCTAAATCAAGAAGCAAAAAGTGTATCAACTGTCCTTTTCATAAACAAAAAAAAAAGTCATGTAACGGGCTTTCTTTTTTCGGTTTTATATTCTATAGTTTCCATGGAGATTCTCCTTCTATTTTGACAACAACAAAGCGGGTGCCTGTATTTTAAGGGAGTCGCAAACTTTTTATGGGATAGGATTATTGTGGCGCATGGCTTGGCACTGTTACAGAAAAAGAAAATCTTGCTCGTGTCACTTTTAATAGATTCTTTTTTTTTGCCCCGCTCATCGTCCCCCCCCCCTCTTTTATTTTTATTTTTATATTTTTTTTCCCCCGCCTCTTCTTCTCTTCTCTATACTTTTTTTTTTTCTTACTTTTATAAATGGTTACTATGGCACTCGAACAACAACAAACAAAAGCAAATTCACCTACATTTTCGACTATACTTAATACACAGGAAAAGAGACAAAAAGAATATTTACCAACACCAGTAACACCTGCCTCAGATTTCGTTCAGTTTAATAATAAAAATACCAATAGTGCTTTTAGTACATTTTCAGTCATCAAGCCACCAGTAACCAATACCACAATACGTAATACTAATACAGTTATAAATTCCACTACGCCCTCTGCCACCAGCTCTTCCACAAACGAAGCAAAACCATACCAATGCACTGAATGCCAACAGACTTTCAGTCGACCTCATAACTTGAAATCCCACCTTACTACTCATTCCTCAGAACGACCTTTTCAGGTAAATATATATTTTTAATTTTATAAATTGTGTGATACATGAAAAATTTTCATTGAGAAAGATGGGGGGATAATAATATTGATATTGATATTTATTTTATATAGTGTGATGTATGTAATCATCATTTTAGAAGACATCATGACTTAAAGCGCCACCAAAAACTACACACCGGGGAACGACCTTACGTCTGTAGTGATTGTTTTCGTTCTTTTGCAAGACTGGATGCATTAAATCGCCATCGTCGTGCGGAGGGTGGCACAGCCTGCAGTATGGTGCATCAACAAGTCAAAAAAGAATCCGCCACTTCCAACAATAACAAAAAGAATGATACGAGACCCGTTATTCCACAATTACATATTCCTCACCCCGCCTCACACCCTGATCCAAAAGTTGATATTACCCAAACACCTATACCACCTACTCATTCACCGCCACCACCACCACCACAACAACAACAACAACAACTATTGCCTTCACCTAATGCTTTACCTCAATTACCTATTACAAACTATCATTTGTTAAAACCTATTTATCAACCAAGAAGTTTACCCACTACACCTTCATCACCACCTAAAACAACACAACCCACTAAATATCACCCTTATCAATTATGGTCACCAAGATACAGTAACAGACCCACTTTACCTCCCCTATCTTCTTCCCCTCCACCAAAATCCTCTCCACCAGATTCTCAAATAGATCGATTACTGCAAGAAAATGAAGATCTAAAACGCGATATCGATCAAATAAGAGCCATGTCACAAAGAGAAGCAAACAATTTAAAATCTCGTATTCATGACCTTGAAGTTGAAGTAAGCAAAACACTCATTTTTCTTACTATTCTTTTACTCACTTTCTTTTTTTTTTCTTTAGAATAAAGTATTAAGGTCTTTAATTCATCAACCTCAACAAACTACAGATAGCGAAACGATGAGTACAAGTAGTAGTGATCATCAATAAATAAACAAACTTTTGATAAAAATGTGGCTCTATTCATGTTTTTCTCATGGTTATGATAGTAACACAACAAAGAAATCACAGCCACTTATTGTGAGTCAAAAAAGACAGACCTTTTTTTAAAAAAATTGGGGGGGACCATTATGATTGAAAATAGGTGGCGCTTGGGGGTGCTATCATTCTCAACAGAGAATTTTTTCCTTTATTTTCTAAATTATAAAAGAGTAGTATCTTCAGGATCATAGTTATCATTGATTAATCTGTAAACATAGGTAGGTGGAGCAGAACCACTATATGACAAATGTTAGAAACACATTAATAAAAATATAAACAACTAAACTTACAGGTTATGAATGAATAAACTAACATAATCTGGTCCCACATAATCATAATAGGGATTTGTAATAGTAACATCATCTATAACTGATCCCTCTTGGAAACTCAAGACATTTTGTGGTGAAACGGTAACATTAAATGCATCAGAAACATAGGCAAACAAAGGTGACAATTTGTATAATGCAGTACAAACTAACACAGGTGTGGAATGATGTTTTGCTGCTGCTGCCAATAAATGTGATCCAGATACTGAGATAAGCGCACCATTAGCAAGAACTATAATCGCGTTACTATTCCATGCCTATCCCCCCCTTTTTTTTGCCTTCTTTTACCTGCATGGGCACCCAAGACAACTTTATTAACACGAGGCATAGCTGCATAAATAGCTGAGTCGGCAATCACCGTTGTATCAATACCAGCCTTAGATAATGAAAGTGCCATTTTATGTCCTTGATATCTATGATGAGCTTACTTTAATTAAACTGGATACACTACGAGAAAAAGTAACCTACGTAGGTGCTGTTTCAGCAACAATCACTTGAAATTTACGCTTTTGAGCTGCTCTCATTAAAAACTCTTGCACAGTTCTTGAAATACCAATAGTCATAATTACTTCACTACAAACACTCGTTTACAATACAGATAATAACAGTCTTGTTTTCTGCTACTTACTTTGCATGAATAAAGTCCAATGCTTGATCAGCAATACCTTTATAAATAGTGGCTGTATCCTTTGAATCCAAATCATTAATAATTTCTTCTGTAATTTCTTGAATAATCAAAGGTTTAAAATGGAATGTGTCTTTAATGAGCTTTTCTGTTTCTTGTCTCTTTTGTTCTCTTATTGTTAAAGTACTGACATCGGCTAATAATCGAAACATTGAAGTTTGCTGTGTCAATTCAGGTCTATCACCACGAACACTACTATTTGCAGAAGAATGACTAATGCTCGCCACATGTCCTTCGTTATCTGATTCATCAAACTCTTCGTCTTCTTCTTCTTCGTCAGAATAATCGGGTGTAGTAGAAGGTCTATCGTCTGTTTCTAATTCACCTCGAGAAACTTCTCTAATTACTTTTAAAACACGTTTGACAATATTTCCAATAGCAAGTTCTATTTGACATTTTTAGTTTGGCGTCGTCTATCTGTTGGTCTCTCTTACCCTTAGGTTGTGCAGCGGTTAAGCGAATGCCGACTTGGGTGACAATATCAATCAAGAGATTAATGTCGCGCCAACGTGACATGGATACGACCTGTCTAAGGATAATGGCGGTTTCCTTGGCTACAAAGAAAGAACCTACAATTTGGCTAAATGACAGTTAAATTAAAACACATGAGCATTTTCCTGTGTTCTCCAATTTACCGCCTTTTAAGCTTGTGAATGAAGTCTTCAACTTGTGTTTCAAGGACTCTTGGGAGACTCATTATTGTGTTTTCAGTGCAAAAGAGGAAACAACAGAAAAAATATTTTTTAATGTGGAAATACGTGACTTGTTTTTAGTCTTTTTTTTTTTTTTTTTTACTTTTTCTCTCTGTGTTTATTTTCGTTTTTCTTCCTTCTCATAAAAAAAAGACAATAAGTTTAAAATGGACGGTTATCAAGGTACTGCTATTCGTCAACCCGTTGCTATGACTTACTTGTGTGCCGGTAATTATGAATGAACTCATTGATCTCGATTCATGACTTATACTTTTTTTTTAAAAAAGATTGTGGCGCTGAAAATCAATTGAAGCCTAGAGAACCTATTCGTTGTCAAGATTGTGGTCATCGTATCATGTACAAGAAGAGAACTAAGAGAAGTAAGTTTAATTTCTTTTTTTTTTTTTTTTTGTCTTTGGACTAAATGATTTGTATAGTGGTTCAATTTGAAGCTCGTTAAACAAAAATTTCAAAATGTAAATAGAGAGGAAGTTATATCTTAATAATTAAAATAAAAAATGTCATACTCATTCATTACAATTGCTTTGGAAAAATACAATAAAGAGGCAAATTACAAAAAAAAAAGAGGCTAATTTCATTAGTTAAAGAAGAAGTGAAATTCATTGGAGGAGATTTGTGAGAAGGAAGCGTAGTGCTCTGTAAAAAAAATTGCGCAAACGCTCTTTACGATTGATTAGTGGCACCTTTATTAAGTGCTCTATCAATAGTACTTGTTTCAGATAGTTTGAGAACACTTTGAATTAGCCAGAGTCACAAATCACTTCAGACAGTGCTTATTTTTCAGAATAATAGCTCATCAAAAGAAAGCAATAAATTGTCACCTACACCAGAGATTGTCCCTTAAACCGGCAACTAAATTCTTGAAAAATTTATTCTGTATTGAAATGGGGTTTTCATTCATTAAGAGCTATGACTCTGCTAGCCCATGTTTAAATTGTGCCTAGGAAGCCAACTGTGGAGTACTTTCTAATAATTTATATCCTTTTATTCAACAATTAATTTAAAAAAAAAAATGACCCCCTTTATAGAGCCTCAACATAGGCAAGAGTTCTTTCTTTAACTCTTTGTATATCATCTTCTGTTCCGTGTGTCTTTTCAAATTGAAGCCATTTTTTAAACAAGAATTTCATTTTCTTGGAAGAGAATTTCATAGATGCAACACGTTCAAAAAGACGTCTATTATTCATATGAGTTTCCATTACCTATCCTTTTTTTTTTTTTCTTTACCTAGCCACATCAGCGTCATTGGTCTTGATTTCCATATCTAAATAAATATTCCATAAATCCAAACGTTTAGGATAGTTACTCAAGACACCTTCCAACACAGTGCGACCACGTTCGGGTTCACCATATTTGAATTCAAATTGAGCAAACTTGACAATGGTTTGTACATGTTCGTGTTTAGGTAAAGCCTTTAAGCTCTTTTGAAGTAAATCGCGTGCTGCTTCATCCTTGTTATTCTTAAGACAATAAAGTCCAAATCCAGTCCAGACTTCAGGCACTTGACTAAACTTCTTCGTCATTTCTTCCCAAAGTGCATCCGCTTTGTCTAACTTTTCACTACGTTCGTAAATCTTCACTAATTGTTGATACACCTTGATAGGTTCACAGTAGATCAAAGCACGCTTGAACACTTCTTCAAGTGTTTCATCTGTACCAAAGTTATTTTCCAAGTTAAGCAAAGCAACCCACACGTTCATCTTTTCTTGCTCTTCACGGAAGTTAATCGTCTTTAATGCACGCTCACCAATATCCCTCGCCTTGGCAATTTCAGATAATTGGAGTTGATAAGCCATATAATTGATCCATAAATAAGAAGAGTCAGGAGAACCCACAAGGAGTCGCTCGTAATCAGCAGCCGTTTGTGGAGCATTTGTGTTTAATTCAGCAGTCAAATCTTCAACTTCCTTCTTTGTCTTCTTCTTCTTTTTATCTTCTTCTCCTTCCTCCTCATCCTCAGAAGCTTCTTCTTCATCGCTGGAATCAGCTAAGTTGTTAATACCAGTCCAGTCAAACTTATCAATGTTTAAAGCAGGCGCTGACTCTTCATCATTGTCAGACTCTTCGTCTGCAACTTCTTCCTCTTCAGAGGCTTCCTTCATCTCTTCGTCTTCATCGGAATCATCTACTTCAGGCATTTCTTCATCGCTATCTGAATCTTCTACCACTGCTTGCTCCTTCTTACTCTTGACATCAGAAGTGCCCTCTACCACGCTCTTTTTAAGAGAGGCTTCAAGACGTTGCATGTTATGGTCGATATAAATGATCTTGGCCTTGACCAATTGACCCAACTTGTAAATACCCTTCCATTCTTTCACGAACGAGTCGGACAAGTTGGCAATCTTGACGCGGGCTGCAATGGCATGGTTGAGTTTGACAAAGACACCAACAGGAGCAATGTTGCTGACGTAACAGTCATAGACTTGACCACGCTTGATATCTTCAAAGCTCTTGACTTCATTGTTGGAATCAATGTCGGGGTAGATACGTGAAGGACGGAGAGAGACATCGACTTGACCGCGCTCCTTGTTGACACCAATGACGGCCACACGCACTACTTGGCCTTCAGACAACTGAGCAGTAGGGTCTTCGGTCAAAGTATCAGAAATATCTGTCAAGTAAGCCTTGGCAAAGACCTTATGTGTGAGATTAAGTGTGACACCGTTCACCTTGTTCGTTTGCTTCACTACAGCGTTCATGATCTGACCTTCTTCGACATCTTCAATGCTGGTAATGCGAGGCACAGAAGGACTATCGACGTTCAAGAAGTCAATGGTTTCCTTGTTAGCGTCTACAGAAAGAACAGCGGCACGAATAGCTTGACCACTCACAAAGTGCTTAGCGAGGTTGTTACAGATATTGGGGTCAGAAGAAGCCAATTGCTTTTGCATAGTACCTGTTGTATGAGAACCAATGCTGACACGAACAAAGGAGGCATGGATGTCAGAAATGAAACCAATGAATTCTTCACCGGCCTTTACGTTACGGAACTCACGAGAAGCGCTATCGTCTTCGCCCGTGCGAAGTGTACATTCAATTTGTTGCTTGGTCTTGGCAGCATGAGAGATGGGCAAGTAGGTATTCAACTTGACACTACGAACACCCAAGATCTTCACTTGTAATTCTTGCTTGAACTTGAATTGGCTCAAAGGAGCCTTGTGGTTCTTGATCTCATCAAATGAGTTGTAGACTTCAGAGACATGAATACGACCCTCATGATCGTTAGGAAGGGCAACAGTGATGTGCGTCTTCTTGATAGTCTTGATGGTAGCAGTGACCGTTTTACCGGGAGCAAGTGCGTCGTTCTTGGCGTCGTGTTTAGCCTCTAATTTGGCCTTCTTGGCAGCTTCCTTTTCGGCCTTCTTCTTGCTGTTAATAAAAGAGACGAGCATGCGACCTTCTTCAGGATCCACCTTCAAGACGGTTGTCTTGACAGTTTGTCCAACAGTGAAAACGTCATTTAAGTTTTCAACGCGAGTTTCAGTCATTTCACTACCGGGTGCAAAAGCAGAGACATTGTTGTAGTAAGCAACGATACAACCGTTAGCACGGATGGCAGCAATAATACCATGACTAACATCATCTTCCTTGATAGTAGTAAGGTCCTTGAAAATAGGGAATTCACTGTTGATGAGAGATTTCTTGAGTGTCAAAAAGACCTTTTGCTTGACGAGATCTGTACGAAGCACACGGCATTGAATCTTCTTACCGGTCTTGAACTTGAACTCGGGACGTGTCAATTTAGCATCGGCCATGTGAACGGTAGGAACAAGACCTGTGATAGATTTAGAAACACGGACAACGATACCAGCAGAAACGAGCTTTTCAACTTCACATTCTACCATAGCGCCAATTTCGATATCAGCGATTCTCATGAATTTTTCGGCCAAAACGCTAGGTTGTAAAGTCAAGACTAAAAGAGCATCGACAGGGTTGTAGGTCAAGACACGAGCACGGTGGACAGAGCCGATCTTGAATTTACCATTGGCACCCGAAATAGAAGTAATGTGTTCGTCTGCGAGTCGAGAAATATGAACGTATCCAGAAACACCCTCAACGCCATCTAAGGTGACCCAGACACCGGTATTGTTGACACGGGCAACCTTTACATTGTCCAAGAATGAACCTGCAGGGAAAAGGTCAGCAATAAACTTGTCTGACTTTTTTTTGTCGGCAATGACAGGAACATCTAATTCTAAAATGTGAGGAAGAACAGAACCGCCAACACGCTTGTCTTCTGTATTGAGAATTGTAAATAAGGTACGGAAAGTGATATTTTGACCCATTTTGTAGTGTTTTTCAATATCGACAGAGGCGGGAATATGAGATTGATCAATAGTGACAGGATAAAGACCTTGCATCTTCAAAGATAAACCGTTGTTTTGAACAGCTTCAATAACACCATGTACCTTTTGTCCAGGAAGAATAGATGTAATGCGTGAGAAAGGTTCTTCAAGAACAGCATGGTCAATCTTTTTACGGTCAATGCTGACATTAGCTGTACGGCCGTCTACTTTTTCAATTGCACATTCAACATATTGACCTACAGAAAGTTCCTTGTTGTTGTTGTATTGCTTAATGAATGACTTTGATTCTTTGAGGGGTAAAAATCCAGTCAATTCCTTTACACCCAAGTCCAAAATATAACCATGATCCTCAACACTTTTAACAGCTGCACCTAAAGTCTAAAGCCCACAAAAAGAATATAATGTTTAGATCACTCGTGTACGAATATTGGTGCTTGAATAACTACTTACGATGCCAGGAGTAATATCGACTTTTTCAATATCTTCATTTACAAGTTTTGGCTTCAATGTTAATTCAATAACTTTTTTATCGCCTGATTGAAGGGAAGTGATCTTGCAACGAATCCATTGTCCAACACGGAACATCTCTTTCAAGTTGGGTAATGCTACTTCTTCATCCATGTCCTCGTCTTCATCTTGATTGGCAACCTTCTCAACCATGGCAGAAACACCTTCTGAAATTTCAGTAATAGGTACAACACCAGTGAGTTGGTGAGGTAAAGATACAAATAAGTCGAGTTCGTTAATATGAGAAATACAACCCAAGAATGCTGTTCCTACAGTTAATTTCTTTTTTTTTTAGAAAAAAAAAAAAAGTTAGTTATTTTTTGCTCATTCATGCATATGCCTGTCATTTACCTTGAAGTTTAATTGTTCAATGTGTACTTTATCAGATTTAGGTTTCTCTGATTTAGTAGTGGTTTCCTTCTTTTGTTTCTTTGAAGTCTTTCTCTTCTTTTTAACAGGTTCAGCTGTTGTTGCTGTTTCAGCAGTTTGATTCTATAATGACTATCAGTATTTACTTAGTTCCCTTAATAACAGCAACTTACAGCATTGAAAAGATCTTTAGCGACTTTGTTGGAGATTTCACGATGTTCGAGAGGAGTTAAAGCACTGGCACCACCACGAGGAAAGTTCTCTTCGGTGGAAGCAGCAATAGTAACTGTTGAAGCATTGTTTTCGGCTCCAGAACCTGTCTTTCTTTTGCCCATATTCTATTTTAATAATACTAAAGAAAAAAAAATAGGGATTAAGAGTCCTATTTTGACAGAACCAAAAAAAACATAATGTGAATGAATAGTGGTCACTGTGGCTTAATTTCCTTTTTTTTTTTTTTATTTTTGCATTAAAACAATAAATGTGTAGCTCTTTTATCTAACACCTTGTGCTTAGTGTTTTTTCGCGGGAAGTTTTTAAATTTTGTATTTTTGTTTTTTTAGAGATAGGCTCCTATAGTTGTTTTTGTGTTTTTGCAACTTCCTGTATATCATACATTTATACTAGCAGCTTTTCACTGTTTGATTGCTAGTATGGCACTATCAGTAATTACCATCTGTGTTTAATATATATGGTATGTTAAATTTTTGCATTGGCCCAACAATAAAGTGAGAATCAAATGAATAACTATTACTATTGTACAATTAGTCATACCTTACTTGACGTTGTTACAGGAACATCCTAGATATGCACTCATTGCTTTTACACAATGCACATTTGTAGTTGAACTTTGGGAAAAAAATACTAAATCTGAAGAGTGTTATTTGTAGTACCAGTGAGTGATTTACGCTAACGTTGCTACTAGGGCTTATGTTTTTAAATCAAGGCAAAAGTACAATGGTATCCAAAAGTCAAAGTATTTTAAAAGCAAACAATTTATTACCATAAAGACAATAAGTTTTTATTAGGAGAGAATAGGAAGTGCGCCGCTTGGACTTTTATTGGAAATATAAGAAGTGAAATCCATCAATATACTAAAACCTGGCTAGTAGTCGAGTGAAATGGTAAGGGTTGCTTTAGCCAGAGAAACGTCTTATTTCCAGATTACCCAGGAATTGGTCAAGGGATGTTACATCTAGAAATCCTACATATAAGTTAGTGCTATATATACAAGTTAATAGTTAATGTGTTTTAAATAAAAAGATGTCCCGTTTCTCTCAACTAAAGCATTTGCGCCATCCACCAACAGTCACCAAGATTAAGTACATAAATAGAGCACCTCTGAAGAAATAGAAAGTGAACAATAGTAGCACACTTCAACCAGAGTCAATTGTATATGGTCAAGGGCAAATAGAGAGGATCAAGCAGATATTATGCAAGACATGAGCAGAGGGCCACGTATATCATAGGAGGACAGAAGTCAACACCAGTTTAGTATTTGAAGATGTCATGATGAAAGCATCAGGTACAAGCAGAGGGTATTGTTACTTTGATAGCCATTTTGAAGACAGCGGACACTAGCATGATAGTAGAGTTTAGCTTGGCTTTTTAGTGAAATACGAGAAACAAGAGAGCTTTGTTTTGATCATGTTTAATATCGAGTGATTTTATCGATAAAAGAATAAAAGAAAAGAGTAAAGAGAAAGAAAGAAAAGAAGGGTAAATTGTTTTTTTTTTATACGATTTTGTCACTTGTTTACCCCTTGATAGTCTCTGATTAAGTTTTCCTTTTCTCACAGAACGGTGACTGTCAAGACCAACTTTTTTATTTACAATCTGCATGAATGTAGCTGGCGATGGCCAATCACCTTTCATGAAAGAAACACTTTGTTTATCCATAAACACAGGATAAGGAGCCTTCTATTAAGCTATTTCACATGCTCAATAATATTTACATGCGAAGACATGATAAAATAGATAACAAGTTGCACTTCTTTCGCTTTGAAGAATTGCATCAATTCAAAGTATGAAATTTTATATACTAGTAGTCTTCTCCGAATTCAACATAGAGAGTTGTTTAATGTACTTGATTTTGTAATATCAGTTTTATGATTCTGTGAACTAAACTAAATGACGATGGCACTAACTACGTATTCAAACAACTAACACTATGCAACGCCGCGTCGAACATGGAAAAACTCGTATATTTTTCAGCACATAGCCAAGACTTTATTGAAAAAGACAAGTGTTTGCACATCTTGAAGTTGCTTTTATTTTATAAAAAAAAAACAGTCAAATCATTCGGAGCGAATTTCTACTACAACCAATATTGCTCATGTCTTCAAACGGTCATCATAATCAATACACTCAAATATGACTGGTCATTTTTTTTTCTCTCCATCTTTATTAACTTAGTCATGGCTTCTTCTTCGTATGTTCGTTTATTAACTTGGCCATAGTTTCTTCCTCATACATTTTTTTAATAACTTGACAATGGCTTCTTTCTTCTTGTTCATCCGTGTATGCATGTAGGTACACAAAGTGGCAAACATGTGTTCCGTTTTAACGCACTAATATAAACTGTCTCTATACTAACTGTGTATTCGTTTGATTCACAATGGGTAAGTGGGAATATCGTATTATCTTCAAATATGAACCAGTAAACAGAATGATTTGGAATCAGGGGTGAAAGGTTTGGGTCAAAATCTGAAAGTAAGAAACTGACAGAAAGCTACAAAGATGCGTATATACTTTAAAAAGATAAATAAACACTAACAACCCTATTTTTCTATGTGTAATGATGGTTTAACCAATACATGTTATATCAATAATATACTATTATTACAATAAAAAACAATACTTTAGTAATAATCCGTGTTTAGATAGTATGTGCTTGCCAAAGTGATACTTTGTTATTTTACTACGTCGACTGCAGTTTTACCACAATGAGAAAAAAGAAAGGCATCTTTGATACTTTCAAACAGTGAATCAAGAAGGTCATTTAACCTTTGTTGGTTTAATTTTATAAAGATCACGTCTGTAAAGCAGATAATGGCACAGCTTCGAAATAAAAGGTTCACCTAGATACTAATTAGTTTAAAAAACATGTACAAAATAAACGCTTATTTTTTCTAGATATTATGGCTTGCTGAAGGAATAATCAGAAGCCAAGAGTTGTTGTATTACATATGTACAGAACATTCTGCTGTTACGATTTTATCAATTTCATGATGTATATCCTATTCTTTTGTATACGTTCACAATCAGAGAACTACAGGTACCTACGACCAAAGCCAAAAAATAAAGCCCATGTTATGTAATATACATACTATATTGGTGTTTGTAAAAGCATACATTGATCGTTGTTGTTCTATTAATGCAGGTTCTTTTATGGTAATAAAAATAGATCGAAATGCAAAATAAATTGATTGACATGTGATATTAATAATTACTTTGTGTTCTATATTACCAAGGCAACCAGTTGTGCTTTATCGACCTGCGCCTCAAAAAAGAATCGCATCAGAAATGGCATCTTGTTGCAAACATATTTAACTTTTTTGTTTATTTCCTTACACTAACAGACTTTAGGTGGATTTTTTTTTTTTTTTTTTTTTTTTATAAAAACACAAGTATAGTCATCAAACAATAATTTACTTGGCGCAAGCCTCATTTTTGTAACCTATAGAGTTTTTTAAAAGATAATGACTGTAGTTGATATCAGCCTGTGTAAATATTATTAGAAACAAGCTGTCATTTAGTTATAATGGAGTGATTGACAGAACACTTGTTTTAAAATTACATAAAGTTCAAACCTTCATAGTGCCACGAAACATGTAATAAATATTTAAAAAGCTCATAACCCGTCTTTTGTATCACCTAGCTTAAAGAGGAAAAGGACTTACATCATCATACTACCTTGACATCGTTATTATATAATAGCTGTTGGGATTAATAATATTACACCATTGTTTTACTCATCGTGTAGGCCCTAAGTATTAGTATAATCCTCTCTTTCTTAGACTTGTATATTTTTATAGCTGTTCCTCAGTAATCAGACACACAAGAAATTTAGCTTATGTGTAGCATTACAACATATTATACATACACCTCATGAATAAATTCTTTTGTCATACATTTGGAGTTTCATATATATATATCATTTATAATACATAAAGCCTTGCTTACACAAATGACTGGCTAAAAAGTGACCTGTCAAAAAAAAAATTTTTTTTTTTTCTTTTTACAGAAGTATTAAAATTCTTTCCAATGGATAAACATTTGTTGAATGAAAATCGGGAAAAAATATAAAAATCTCAGGTTATTCGGGCTTGTGTAACCAACCCACACTCTCTATGATTGGTTCGTGCTACATTCTTCCTTTTTTTTTTTATTGTTAACTTTCCACGGATCGAATCACTTATTAGTTGCCTCCCCACTCTTTTGTTCATTGTCAGATCTAAATTCCGTAGAGTGTTTTCAAAAAAAAAAAAAAAAATCATATAATTAATGGCTATATAGAGTTACTGTGTATTGCGCATGCAGATTACGTGATCTGTCTAAAGAAATCTGACAAAAATCGTGATTTGGACCCAAAAAAAAAAAAAATCATTCCATGATCTGTATAACGGCTGTTCCACGCAACTTTAAAAAAAAAAAAATTATCTGAAAAAGGAAAAATAGGGTTTGATGATGATTTTATATAATTCAAAAAGCCAGTCTTGAAATAAAACGCGTATACTATATTAGGAATAAAAATACAAGTAGAGTATGGTACATATAAGAAAAGGAGAGTGAGGGGAGGTTTTTTTTTTTTTTTTTAGACATCAATAATTCTTTGGACTTTATTACAGTCCATCAAATGTTCACCGCGATACTTGATCAAGTATTCACCATTGTCTTTCCAAGTCACTGTTTTATTCACGGGACAGCCCTAAATAATAATAATAATAATAATAAAAAAATGGGGTCAGTTACAAAATAAGGAAGATTATGTTCTTTTTGCTTGTTTACCTTATTGCTATTGGAACATTTATAGTAGACACTTTTATTGCCAGTCTTTTTCTGTATGGTGTTTCCATTATTCTTCCAAAAATAGCCATCAATGTAAGGATATTCCCTCGTTTCAACAATTTTTGTAATGGCTTGCATTTCTCTTCTACGTCTTGGTCTTGGCGGGAAATCATAACGAGTAGCTAATATTCTATTGTTGTCTAATTGTTGTTGCTGTTGTTGCATAAATGCGTCTTCATTTAATGGATAATCTGGTGATAATGAATGTTGCTTGAATACGTTGCTATTATAAAGCGATTAGTCATTATTTATTTATTTATTTAAAGAGGAGAATTTATAATCACTCCACAATTTTACCTTTCCATTTGAAGTAGGGAAGAAGCGGAGACCGGGGTAGTTGATGTGGGGATAGGAGAAAATGTGCGGTCATCAAAATCGTCGGAATCAGCACTTCCTGTAAAAGAAGATCCAAGAATAGAATCACGTCGAGGTTGCTGTTGTTGCTGTTGTAATAAATGGTTTGGGGATAAAATAGCATCAATGCTTGTACGTCTTATAGAAGAAAATCGGTTGTCATGAAATGCTTGTTGTTGTTGTGGTTGTTGTTGTGGTTGTGGTTGTTGTTGTGGTTGTGGTTGTGGTTGTGGTTGTGGTTGTGTATACATTGTTGTGTTTGTATTGTTGTTAGGTAACTGTTGCTGTTGCTGTTGCTGCTGTTGTTGCTGTTGCTGTGGATACATATTGTTATTTGTTGCCATAGATTGATGTTGTTGTTGTGTATACATATGACTGTCGTCTAATAATGTCGTTGTTGTATTTTGTTGTTGAATTAATAATAAATCCAGTTCTTTTGCTCTTAATTTAGCTTCTTCAGCTCTTCTTTTGTCTTCTTCGAGTTTACTTAATAATATTAATTTTAATAAATCAGGCTGTGTCTGATAATTATAAATAATATCCTGAAGATCACCAGAAACCGGGTTTTGTTGATCTTGTTGTTTTGGAGCGGGTGAAGATGATTGTCGTATAGAATGAAACGGCACCTGTTCATGATGATATAATGGCACACTTTTTGACATGTCTTTTGTCATTGAATAATTATTATTATTAAAATCAGTCATTTTTTTTTTTTCTAAGAAAGAAGAAGAGAAAAAAAAAAGAAATTAAAATTAAACAGGGTTAAAAATAATTACAAAATTTCCAATAGTTCCCGTTCATTATATTGGTTTATTTGATTTTCTCAGGGTCACTTACTTTTTATTTCCCCCAGATTTTTCCGCTTATACTATTAAGAATTACGTTTGAAAGTGTGTGTGTGTGGGAGCGCGCGGTAACTTTATTTTCCCAATTCCCATAGCAAACAAAAAACCCACTAAAAAAAAAAAAAAGGAAACATGAACCCTTCTCCATTTGTTGAAATGATTATCAAATATCTAACAAGGGTCTTCCCGAGAAATACAAACAAAACAAAACAAAGCAGTAAGAAGAGCATTTATACATTTTTATTCTTCTAAGCAAAAAGAAAAAAAAAAGTTTCACAAACATGACGCTGAAAATTAAATGTTACAGCTATTTCCTCATCAAAAATCATATTTATAAAAAATTATTACTACAACCTTTTCAAGCTTTTGAAAGTCTTTCTATTCTTCCATCCAATCAAGAGTTTACTGCGGTTCCCAACCTTTCTTTGTCAGTAAGAATTCAGTGCTTCCTGTCACTGTTCGCTTTTTGAAAGTAGCACAACAAGTAACAAAACCTCGTTTACCCCACAAAAAAAAAAAAAGAGATCTATTAGTAAACGTGTTGCGGATATACAATACACACAGCTGCTGAAATAGTCGACAATCCATAGTGGCAAATCTAGTATTATCAATTGAATATAAAAGGTAACAGGAAAGAAATTCCTTAAAACAAATGCTCCATAGTTATCGTGCATTGCGGAATTTTGCTGCTAGATAATCGGCGCTACGAAAAAGCTTGTTTTACATACATAGTATTCTAGAATTTCAAAACTTTGCTAGAAACAATGTATAGTCTCTTTAATTCTGGATTGTATTTATAGCTATATTTTTATATCCCTTTTTTTTTTTTTTTTCTCATATAATCAGAGAGCAACTAAGTCATTACAAAGAAACATTAAACCTCCCAACGCAGCCATATCTTGGGAGTATTCAAACCTTTCTCAAATCATCAGAGCTTGAACAGCTGTGATTATTAACTAAACTATTGGAAAATCAATGCACCGTGCGTTAAACAAATGTCATTCTTTCGTGGCTGCTCCTTTGTGTAATGACTATTTACAGTTGAGCTGAAATTCATGAGGAATAAACTGACAATTATTAGGTCTTTTTTATTATTCCAAAGATAATTATTCCCTAATGCAATTACCATAAGGAGCAAGAGATTCAATAAGCGTTTCAAATAGTTGTTCAAACCACTATATAATTAAGTAACCATTGCAAGCCTGGGTTTAGGATATCTTTGTTCATACACAAAGAAGGTTAAAGAGATGAACATTCTAGATTTTCGACTAGTTTCTCTAATGAATGCATTGAGTAGCTAAAAATGATATGCTAAGCTGCAATAGGATTTATCTAAGAATAACTAAGACTGATTTGAGAAGGTGTTATCGTCAAAATGATTTGTACATATAAACCTGTGCAGTGGCTTACAGTTACAGATGAATTAGACACAGTATTTCTCTGTTCTCCTTTTTTAAATCTCATGTCCAATCTAACTGGTTGGATATTTTCGAATCTATGTAGATGAATCAAAATGCCCGTGGCACAGATGATTTATTGCTTTATGTGCTGCACATTTTGTAGCACCTAGACACTTTTAAAGATTTTCACAGTTCAAGAGGTTGGTATATTTTCATTGTTTCAAGTCAACGCATCTGGCTAGAATGCATTGTAAATCTAAACCTTGTAAGAATAATATACTTTGAGGTGAATTGCTATTCCTGAAATAAATGACAAAAGCTGTGAGCAGTATAAAGCTCGCGTTTCAAAGTTTTACTTAATATCAAGTTGTTCCGCTAGTTTGGTTTGTTTCCATGCAGAAAAAAGCAAATCATAATCCAAACCTCTCGTTTACTTTTTGAGTCCTTTACGCAACTATTCATAGACCAAATACGAATGACCTCTCACCATCATGGTAAGGTGATAAAGTTTTAATGTATTACAAGTAACGTGACAAACAGTATAAACAGAATGGGACCAAGACTGAAAAATGACTTTTTCACATAAAATACAGTTCTTCAAAAAAAAAAACGTTAAACGCCACCATTGCCCCTGAATTGATATTTCCGACTCGAACAAGTCCGACACGCTATTGATTTTTTTTTTTTTGTTTTATGTTTTCCAAGGATTGATGGCCATCCCATATACGAGAATCACTAAGGCCCGTTCTCTTTTCCTTAACTTTTAAATGTAACGTCTTAAAAACATGCATCCATCCACTATTCGCTTAACTCTCTCTCTTTTTTTTTTTTTTTTATCTTTTAGAAAATGGTTTTGAAGCATAACAACCAATTGCCTAACCAGCACTTCCGTAAGCAATGGGACCGTCGTGTCAAGACTTGGTTCGATCAAGCTGGTCGTAAGAAGTCTAGAAGAATCGCACGTGTTGAAAAGGCTGGTCGTATTGCTCCCAGACCCATTGACGGCCTTCTTCGTCCTGCTGTTCGTTGTCCCACTGTTCGTTACAACATGAAATTAAGAGCTGGTCGTGGTTTCACTCTCGAAGAACTCAAGGTAAAACTAGATTACATGTAAAATTGGGGGAGGGAAAATGTTAAAACATCTTATTTAGGAAGCTGGTGTTCGTCGCAAGGAAGCTCGTTCCATTGGTATTGCTGTTGATTTCCGTCGTCGCAACAGATCCAACGAATCTCTCGAACTCAACGTCCAACGTTTGAAGGCTTATAAGGCTAAGCTTATTGTTTTCCCCCGTAAGGCTGGTAAGGCCAAGAAGGGTGATGCTGAAGTAAGTTGCATGAGGATGGTCATAATTGAGTATTTTTTATTGACATGGGATTAAAAAATAGGCTGCCGAAGTTGCTTCTGCTGTTCAACTCCGTGGTGCTCTCTTCCCCGTCGAACAAGTCTCTGCTGCCCCTGAAGCCCGTGCTATCACTGCTGAAGAAAAATCCACCAACGCTTACATGAAGCTCCGTTATGCCCGTTCTGCCGCTCGTACTCTTGGTGCTCGTGAAAAGCGTGCTCGTGAGAAGGCCGAGGAAGAAGCTAACAAGAAGAAATAAAAAAAATGAAATACATGTTTGTTTATTGAGTAAAAAAAAAAAAATAAATGTATAGATATATATATATATATATAATAAGGGTTATGCATGATGGAATGAAATGGCTTTTTTCAACTTTCTTGTAATTGTTTTGCCTTTGGTCGTGAGTTTGGATGATTGTCTTCGTAATCCTTGTACTGTTGGAGGAAGCATAGGTAAAGAGGGCACTGCATCTTTCTTGCTACTAACATTGATTTTATCCAAGAATAAGCTTGTTCGTCGTCCTAGTTTTTTCACAGACTCCTCTGTAATACTTGATTTGGCACGATGCAGGATTTGCTTGGGTGAGAATTTACTCATTTTATGAACAACCTCCTCCTCCTCTTCTTCATCTTCAGAGAAAACGACATCATCGTCGTAGTATTCACGTTCATGGTGTGTCATGGGTGTTTCTGACCGATCTGGTAGTATAGATGCCTGTGTATGTACACTGGAATCAGATGAACTAGAAGTGATATTGGCTTCATTGATTGCTTGATTTTCTTCCTCTTCCTCTTCCTCTTCTTGAATGATTAATAAGCCTAAAGAATTATATTAGCATATATATGTCAAGGTTATGAAGGGGTGAAGTAGATTAGGGAGGCATTTGTATTATACTTTACTGTCCTCACGTTCAATTGACAAATCTTGTTCCTCATTGCTTGGTATTATCATCTCTTCCTCCTCTACTGATTCCATTGTTTGTTCCCCTTCAACAATGGTTGCATCTTCTCTTGTTAACACTGTTTCTTGAGACAATTGTCTTTCTATGATAAAATTAGCTATTACTTCTTGTTGTTCAACAACACATGCATCTAATATTAGAGGACGTGTCCAAATGTTTTGAAGATAAAGAACTGAACAAACTCGTAACATATAAGGGGATGTAAAAAACAAAAACAAAAATGTAAGAGAAAAAGAGAGAGAGAGGGAGGGAGATTATAAGGAGATAGATGGTCCTGTTCAAGACACATAAAAGGGGGACATAGCACTGAGAAACTAAACTAACAAACAAGACTTGTTTTGCATGAAAGGATTCTTTTGCCCCCTCTCTCGCCCTGAGTGTCATTAACCTTAAAAAATGTAACCAATTCTGTGTAACGTTCTTTTTCATCAGGGTATTCAATGAAATGTCTGTGTCATTCTTTACATTTTTTTTTTTTTTTTTAAAAAAAAAACATAATTAACATGGACAATATCAAAACACAGCACTTGTTTCTTTGATCATCCAAAGAAGATAGTTGCTCTTCTGCATAGCTTATGCATCATCAATGACTCGGGTTCTTTTTTTTTTCAAAAAAAATAAAAATATAATGCCTAACATAATGAGGTAGTAACGAGATCAATCCCCTATTATTTGAAACAAAAGTAAAAAAAAAATTTTTGCGCTTTTTTTTTTTTTTTTTGACATTAGATGATTCCGTATTATTCGGAACCACCTACTTTTGATGAATTTCTTCAATGGCATTTGATTCCAAATAAGCCATGCATCATTGGACCTCAGTTGATTGATCATTGGAAGGCGAGGAAGGAATGGGTAGTGCCTACAAATGCTCCTAAAGACGCGCCTCAATGGAAGCCCAATTATGCGTATTTGCGAGATCATTATGGGAATGCTGAGGGACAAGTGGCAATGTGCAACAAGCGCCATTTCACAGATCAGGAACGGACGATCATGCCCTTTGCTAATTTTGTCAATCTATGGGAAGCTGATGATGGTCGTCCATCGGTCTATTATTTGAAAGACATGCATTTACAGCAAGCATTTCCTCAAGATCATTTTTACAAAGTACCTCATCTATTTCAAGGTTTTATTTTTTCTGTTTTTTAAAAGACGGAGAGACTTATAAAGTTGTCTAGATGACTGGTTGAATGAGTATTGGTTAGAGAAGGGAGACGACGATTATCGATTTGTCTATTTAGGCGGTGACAGCACATTCACACCACTTCATGCAGACGTCTATCGTTCATACTCGTGGTCGAGTAACATTTGCGGTATCAAGAAATGGACTTTCTTCCCGCCTGGTCAAGAAGACTTGTATAAGGACGCCTTGGGAAACACTGTCTATGATATACGCGATTATGATAAGAGTCAATTTGTCCATTTTGAGAAGGCGCGCAAGATCGTCGTGTATCAACGAGATGGCGAAACAGTGTTTGTGCCTTCTGGCTGGTTCCATCAGGTTGAAAACATAGGTGCAACGATCTCTATCAACCATAATTGGAGCAACGCCACAAACTTGATGATGACTTACCAATCATTGAAAAAAGATTATGTTGACTGTAAAAAGGCCATTGAAGATTTGAAAGAAAGCATGTCTGAATTAGAGTTTATTGAAGAATGTCAAAAGCTATTGCTGGTACATAGTGGTTGGGATTGGAAGACGTTTTTATCAATCATTGATTGTGTGGTGACACACCGCGTGAATGAACGTAATTCATTAGAAAATCAACCCAGTTTATCGTGGCAGTTTGACAAAATAAACCAAGTATTAGATGAATGGGAAAAAGACGAAGGTAATGACCTCATACAATATCTTATAGGGCACAGCAATGGTGAATGGTATCATAAGCTCGAGTCAATTAGAAATAAAGTGAATTTTACCATGTAAAAAGTAAAGCCCTGACACTATGCAAATACCAATTTAGGAAAAAATAAACTATCTTTTTCCCCTGAATCTTTGTACCACATTGTACTGTATTTGTTAATTACAGAACTTCTTGAAAGCTATATTTCCTCAACACCTGCTTGCTGTTAAAAATAGGCATACATTACGTTCACATTCTAATGGCTATTCCAAAGCCTCGACATCTTAGGATGTTACTTTCTTTAGCTCCTTTCAAAATCCTATTTCATTGGCTTTTGTTTCAGAAAAAAAAGAAAGAAGAGCATACAATTAACCCCGCATTGCTATCACTAAAAAAAGAAGTACAGGGGGATATAAAATTAGTCATTTCATAGACAGTATAGACATTGGCATAGATATCTTTAATCTTTAACACAAAATTTCTTTTAATATTTATTGGATTATAATATTACAAAAAGTATAGATGAAGAGATAAAATGGCAATAGAAGCAACTTAGTACTTCTTACCGAACATCCAGACTTGGAGGTAATCATAACCAGACAAGACACCAGCACCAGCAATGGCACGGAGGATGTTAGCACCAGCACCCTTGAAGAGAGACTTGGTACCTTCCTTGGCGACGATTTCACGGAAAGCGTGGAGAGAAGAGTCGTACTTGACACCAGAACCGGAGGTCATCATCATTCTACGACGGACAGTATCGATAGGGTAAGAAGCTATATGATAGGGTGTTAGCAAATAAAGTTTTTTTTTTTTTTTTTTTATAAACCCCGTATTCAATCTCCCCCTCCTCTACACCCCTGATTTAATAACAGTAAATAAAAATACGTACCAAGACCGGAACCAGTGGTGACAGCCCAACCGAGCAAGAAGGTGGCCAAGAAGTTGGTTTGGAGGTTTTCGGGCAAGATGGGCTTGATGGAATCGTAGAGACCGAAGTAGAGACCACGGTAGACGATGATACCAACACAAGAGATGTTGAAACCACGGTAGAGACCAGCGATACCATCAGAAGCGAGAGTCTTTCTGTAGACATCGATCAAACCGTTGAATTGACGTTCACCACCCTTCTTAACAGACTTGGCATCGTTAGCAAGACGAGTACGAGCATAATCCAAAGAGTAGACACTATAGATTAAAATTGTAAGACAAAAACAAATTTCGAATAGACATCGTGACAACTTACAAGAAGAGAGAAGCAGCACCAGCAGCACCACCGGAAGCCAAGTTACCGGCGAACCAGGCCCAGTAGCCATCCTTCTTCTTATCCTTGTTGAACATACGCTTGAACTTATCCTTGAAAGCAAAGTTCAAAGCTTGGGTAGGGAAGTAACGGATAACGTTAGCAGTGTTACCTCTCCAGAAAGAGACGGCACCTTCGTCCTTCAAGGTACGGGCGAAACAATCACCGATACCCTTGTAAGGAGTAGAGAGACGACCTTGCTTGATCATTTCATCTTGGTTTTGGATCAAGAGCTTGATACGTTCAATGGGAGCAGCAGCAGTCTTGGAGACAGCAGCGGAAACACCACCCATAAGGAAATCCTATAGCAACATGTCAATTCATACTTCTCATCAATGACAAGAATCAAACTTACGATAACGAACTTGTTGTTGTCTTTGGCAGCCATTTTATATTTACTTTTTAGATAAAGTTAAGAAGAGAGGGGTTAATCTAAAGAAAAAAATTAAAAAAATTCAGAAAAGAAATTTTAATTTATAGGGCAAAAAAAAAAAAAAAATTATCAGAACCAGGGGGGTGGGGGTGTGTGCGCGTGGTGTGGAGAAAGAAAAAAAAAAAAAAAAAAGCTATTAGTGCACAACAGTCCCAATCTCGGAACTGACCGTATAATAATGATAATAATAGATTTTAACAAAAAAAGAAAGGAAACACTTTTCTTATGAAGAGTTGTATCTTCACTGACCTAAGGAATTCAATCGTATTTAAGGTACAGTGTGTTTGCTTCAAGTTATATAGAAAAAAAAGGTGTTTCTAAACAAGGCAAAGGGCTCCAATCATTGATTGGTGTACATATTCAATTGATTTTGAAATAGCGTTTATATCTGTCTAGAACACTTCCATATAGACTTTGTTCTGTAAACGTAAAGTCTCTTTATCACAAAGAACCCCCCCCCTTTTTTTTTTTTTGCTATTCTTCACATGTGGCTCTTTTCCTCGGTTACACATGTTTGGATATTAAAGCTCTTTCATGATCGCGCAACACAAAGATAAATCAAACTTGGGACTTTTTTTACTGTGGGGATCAAACAATGAGACGCCACTCATTTTTAAAAGACCTCGTTCATCAGCAGCCATTTATATATACCTTTTTTTTTTTCAGGGGAGAATCGGGATTATTGAAAGTATAATATGACTGTCAGGCTCATTGTAGATAGACAAATTTTTACTGGTTATTAGCACCGTTGATATTATGTAATAATCCCGTTTCACTGTGGTATGTTATGTCATGATCAAGCTAAAAACCTATGGGTCCGCATAGATATCACCAAAAATACCATGATGAAACAAGGTCGCATTAGCTAATTCTTTCGTCGATACATAGCTAACTTTAAATAAGCAGTGTGGTTCAAAGCTATAAAGAAAAATTTATGCAGTGTCAGTCGAAAATATCACTGGTAAATGTCATAGAGGACATATGTGAACAATACATTCTTTATCTTCTTGCAAATCAACGTAACATAAACACGTAACATAATAATTGATTACAGAGTTAAAGAAATTTTCTATGATTGATTTTGTATACGCGGTTGGAATCACTTGGTATTGGCTATATTCACAGCAGCTCATGCTGCTTTTGGCTTACATTGCTTTGAACATTTGCCAGCATTTTTGTCTGAGAGTGAATATCAAATTGATGCTGTGGAAATGTCGTAGCAAGTCCATTTACTTTTTTATTTTTTTTCCTGCTACTTGAAAAGAAACACAAATGGCTGTCATTGAGGAAGAAAAAGATAAAAAGGCCGTTGTTGTCGCTAACAATAACGAAAGCGAAGTTGAGGAATCTGATGCCGAAGAAGAATTTGAAGAGAATAACGAACAAGGTACTTTTTTTTTTTTTAAAAAAAAAAAAAAAAAGACGCGCAACATTATTGATAAGACCCTAATTTTAAATGAACAGGTCTTCTTGATGAATACCCTGATGACGCTCAAGTAATCTTAGCCACTTTTTTTACATTCTAATTTCATTATTAATCATCATGTAGGAAATTGATTGTATTCATATGAAAGTAAGCAGTATCCCTAATCTTGGCCTCGAAAGATTCAAGCAACTCCAGGTACATTGAGCATTTATTGTAAAGAAAGAAAACAGAATGACTCATTATAAATAGTATATTTGTCTTCGTCAAAATTTCATTATTGATATTGAAGGATTAGATCATTTGACACAATTAAAAGAACTTGACTTGTATGATAACAAAATATCTCACATGCGCGGATTAAACAACTTGACTGAATTACAGTAATACACTTTATTATTTGTTCTGTTTAACTGTGTATTTGACAATACTTCTTTATATAGAAATCTTGATCTTTCTTTTAACAAGATTAAGCACATTAAGAATATTGATCGTTTAACTAAACTCGAGAATTTGTATTTTGTCAGCAATAAGATTTCCAAGATTGAAAACTTGGATAGACTTGTCAATGTGACTAATCTCGAGCTGGGTGCTAACCGTATTCGTGTTATTGAGAACTTGGACTCTCTTGTTAATTTGAAGGAATTATGGTTGGGCAAGAACAAAATCACACAACTTCAGGTACAGAGTATAGACAGTTTTTAATGAATGATATGATCTGATGCATAAAATAGAATTTGGGTGCATTGAAAAATTTAAGATCTTTAAGTATTCAAAGTAATCGTTTGACTAAACTTGAAGGTTTAGAAGAGTTGGAGAATTTGGAGGAGTTATATGTCAGCCATAACGCCATTGAAAAGATTGAGGGTTTAGAGAACAATGTAAGAAAGTCATGAATGATATGAAATCAGTTGTAAATAACAATGTGGTTTATTTAGCTCAAGTTGAATACTTTGGATATTGCCAACAACATGATTACACATATTGAAAATTTATCTCATTTACCCAATTTGGAGGAATTATGGGCAAATAACAATAAGCTTGATAATGAATGCTATGAAGAAGTTGAGAAGGAATTGGGAGTTATCAAGACACTTCATACAGTTTACCTTGAAGGCAACCCAATGCACCTTAAAAACAGAGCTACTTATCGCAACAAGATCAAGTTAGCTTTACCCAATATTAAACAAATTGATGCAACGTAAGCATATATTTTACTGACTATCTAACTATACTAATATACATATGATAGACCTGTAAAATAAAATAAAAGGCTTTTCTATAAGCTTTAGTTTTAACATTTCCTTTTTTGCTTGTTGTTGAGTGAATTGTGACTGTGATATTAAGCAGTCTACTTCAAAAAAAGGAGAATGCTCAATTTTCGTTTTATACTAATCATGTATGCTTATCTTACCATCAAAAACACTTTTATACCGATATACACAATTTTAGCTCTTGTCATTAGCTTTCAAGACAAAATGTGTTAAAGTTACAATATGTGTTGTTTTTTTGTGTTGGACGATATGATTAAAACTGCGATATATGCCTTTAGAGTATAGAATAAAATAGGCGTTTTTTTCCCTTTTATCTCTCTCTTTTTTACATTTAGCTGTATATATATATATATATATATATATATATAATGATTGAGACAAATAGCTCATACATGTTCAACTCTTCAAAACCATTATCCATGAATAACAAGAGTATTTCCACGCACACAAACTCTTATTACAACCAACAACCTTATAAAAGTTATTCCCCTACTACTGAACCGCCAAAACATCAAGCGGTAGATTCATGGCTTGAATCTAAGCCAGAGATAGAAGATAATAGAAAAGGTAAACGACGAAAAGAAATGAATGCCTTAATGAAAGAATTAAATCAAGACTATTTAAATAAGCGTGAAAGGTAATAACAAAGGGCACAATGAGAATAGAAACTAAACATTGTCGTGTATAGGCTCTATTTAGAGAAGTCAAGCTTGGTTGATCAAGAAATAAAAAAAGCTAAACAAGGTGAGCCTATAGTGTAAAGAAGAGAGAATGAAGTCAGTTAAACATTTCAATCTTGTAGACAAGCATGCTTTATATTTGGAACGTTTAAAGGATTTGGAACAAATGAGGGAAAAAATGATTCAGGATGGGGCCATATTTAGAGAATATCAAAATCAAGTAACAGAGAATCAATTTAGACTAGAAATATACCAAGCAGAAGAAGAATATTGTGTAAAATAGAATTAGAAAAAAAAAAAAAAGAAATGAATTCCAGTACTGACCAATAAAATAGGCTGAAATTCAAGAAATAAGAGAAAAGCTATTTAGCATAATAGAAGAGAAACGAAGAAAACTAAAAGAAGAAAAAGATAATCATGAAATAGGCTATGGTAAAGAAAGGATTCATCTATTTTTTTTTTTTTTTTTTTTTTTACGCTGACTTTTCCCCTTTTAGATGTCGTTTTTGAGAGTTCAAGTAGGTTAAATAAACGTACTTTACGTAAAAGAAACAACGATCAATTAGAGACCAAATCAAATAAAAAGAAGCAAACAACAGGTCCAGTGTTCAATATCAAATTAAAAGATGAAGAGATCGTATCTGATTTGGAGGCAATGAAAAGTTCAATCAAATAATAATAATAATAATAATAATAATAATAAAAAAGATATAATAATTTAAGGCAAGAGCTCTGTCTTTTTTTTTTTTTTTTTTTTTTTTTTTTTCGTGCATTGAAGCCTATCTTTGGGTATTTGACTCACTTTAGTACATGAATTGCATAAATAAACAATGTGGCTTTTTTTAATTATAAGGTGATTATCTTTCTCAGCTTGTCAAAATCTTACGAGCTGAAAGATAATCGATTACCGTGGCTCTCTACTCCGCTTACCAATATGATAGGTATACCGTGCTTTCAATTTTCGAAAAAGAAAAATGTCTTACATTTTATCTATTATCAATCAAAATCTCATTGTATGATTCTACCTATATAAGCTCATATTTATATTTCTTCTTTTCTTCTTTACATTACTCTAAACAATGGCTGGAAGAGCTACCCGTATTAAGCTGATTACTTTTGATGCCTATAACACGTTATTTAAACCAAGAGGCAATTTGACAGCTTTGTATTCACTAGAAGCTTCTCATCACGGAATTCAAGTATCTAAAGATGAAATAAATAAGCATTTTGGTAGACTCTATCGTCAGCAATTACAACAAAAACCCTTTTATGGTTTACATCAAGGCTTATCTGTTCGCACTTGGTGGGAAGAACTTGTCTATTCAACTTATGTTCATTCAGGCGTCTCCAAAGATGGTATAAAACACACACACAGAAAGAGAGAGAGAGAAAATGAAACTAACAAAATAGTGTTGTATAGAACTAGACCCCAAGTTTAGTAAACTATTCAATGGCTTATTTAACCGCTTTACACATAAACAATACTATGATTTATTCCCTGATGTGACACCTACATTGGAATTCTTAAAGAAAAATGGCTTCCAAACTGGTGTAATCAGTAATACTGATGAGCGAATTAGTAAACTACCAAAAAAGACTCTACCTATTTATAGAAATTACCTAACCTCCAACTCTAACATAGATCCTATACTTAAGAATTTACAACTTGACAAGTACTTTAACTTTATCTTATCAAGCGTTCATGCTGGTTCGGAGAAGCCTTCTAGACAAATATTTGACAAAGCAAGAACACTTACAGGTAGTCCAGTTTTGCCACATGAAGTACTCCATATCGGCGATGATGAAGAAAAGTGAGCTAATCCCCTTAAACTCTATTCTATACATGAGGGAAACTTATTTGTTTATTATTAGGGACTATGAAGGCGCAATTAATGCTGGAGAAAACGCTGTATTTCTAAACAGAGAAAAAATTGCTTATGAAGATACCCCCGAAAACATAAGCGCATGTAAAAAGAAGAGCGCTAATTATACAAGCATATTATCATTAGAGGATCTTTATCCTCTCATGTGTACAAATTATAAACCTCAATAAACTGTTTGAAAGTGAAAATGACTTTAATGATATAATAACCATTAATCTCTAACTATCTCTTTTTAAAAAAAAAAAACATGAGTGATCGCCCTTACATAATCACAACTCCTCTCTCGTAACATCATGTAGTATCATGTAAAGAAAATCCTTTCCTTATAAAAAAAATTTTTTTTTTGAATATTTACTCCAAGAAAACGTGCTTCAATTAATTAAGATCAATGGCTTATAGTCACTTTAGAAACATCATGCATTGACTATAGATAACCTCTACAAAAACTCAGAAACCATTGTTTTGAAGTGACCGTTTTCATGCGTTTGTAAATCAACAAATAACTTCCTCTTGTTCAAAATAAAGAGTTACATACTACATATAAAAGTTCTTTGCATCAAACATCTACTCCTTAATGTCCTTTTTGATATAAAAGAAACCCTCTTTTTTGATTTCAAAAACCATCATCATCTCCTTTTTTTTTAAAAAATAATGAAACTCGTTTCTCTTACTCTTATTGCCGCTACCGCTGTTGCCACTGTCTCTGCAACCTCTCGCTCTGGAGCCACTTATGCTCTTAGTTCGCCTGCTGAGGCCCACTTGCTTCGTCGTAAATACGTCGCTGATGCTATCTACCGCCGCAAGGTCCGTCGTGAATACACAGGTGACGAAAATGAAGCCGATGAGAACGAGGTGACTGGTGACGAAGAAGAAGCCGATGAAAATGAAGTGACTGGTGACGAAGAAGAAGCCGATGAGAACGAGGTGACTGGTGACGAAGAAGAAGTTGATGAGAACGAGGTGACTGGTGACGAAGAAGAAGCCGATGAAAATGAAGTGACTGGTAACGAAGTCAATGAAAGTGCCCAAGTCCCTAAGGTTGCTCGTCGTAACGTACATACTGAGACTGAGGCTGGAAAAGGTGAGGTTTCACCCGATACAACTGAAATTGAACCCGAAGAAGAGACTCCTGATGAAGATGAAAATGAAGTTGAAGAAATCACTGGCGATGAAGTGAATGAAGGTACTCTCTCTGCAAAGATTTACCGTCGCGAAGTCACCGGTGATGAGGAAGAGACTGATGAGAACGAAGTCACTGGTAACGAGGAAGAGACTGATGAAAATGAAGTCACTGGTAACGAGGAAGAGACTGATGAAAATGAAGTCACTGGAAATGAAGTCAACGAAAGCGCTGCTATTGGAAAAATTGCTCGTCGTGGTGAAAAGAAAGAGGATGATGAAAATGATGAAGATGAAAACGAAAAAGATGAAAAGGAACTCAAGCGTCGTGAAAATGAAGACGAGGAAGATGAAGAAGAAAAGGACGAAGATGAACAGTAAATTCGTTATTTTATCACTGGACACTTTTTTCAATATCTTTAATCATTAATTAATGTACTTCTTTAATAAAAACCACTTGTTGTAGTAGTAAAGCTTTATTTTCGCCTTATCATTTACATTTAGCTTCTATGTAGTTATTCATAAATAGATCTGAGCATAATTCCTTCAAATGTTACATATATACTGTACCTACTTATAGCTTATGTGTTTACGCCTGACTTCATGTACAGAATTTTAAAAAGCTCCTTACTGTATTTCAATTAGCTATTAATATCGTATACAAGTGGCAAGTACACTAGCACACTATTACCCATTCGGCATATTTGAAAGTTTGGTAGAATTTCCAGCATTGCTTCTAATAGAGAGTATATGTACCATGCAAAGATCATATAGTGCACTACTTTATCATTGCTTCCTAGCTATACAGTTTGTCTCTTATACATTATACTTTACCCCTACACCACTACCTGTTCTAGAGAAATTACTAACATTAACCTCCTTCTCTCCTTTTGTTACTTTTCTTTATTTCAATACTGCTGCTAACATTTTTTCACGTCATACTAAATAAGTTCATTTGATAGCCCTTTACGTTAGATATATATAGTAGTGGTATTTTGTAGATCTTTGATCCACAGACAGTTTTTGTTTGTAATGACATGTCATGCATTTACCCCCCGAATGATTGTGTAATATTCCTTCTAAAATAGTCATTTTGTGTTGCATGCAGGAATTATCTGTTTTTTTTAGACAACAAGATCGACAACAGTAACGACAAAACCAAGTCGGAAACGCATACATAAAGAGTAAGAAGAAAATGACATCTCCCATAAAATTAAATAAAAGCGCTCTTCTGCTTCCTATCTCTGTGTTTATATAAAGAGTAGTGTTTTGGGCTCAAAACATATAGACAAATATGTATCAAGGGGGAGAAGCTTTTTTTCTGGTGACTAACAATACAAAAAAAAAAAAAAAAAAAAAAAAAAAAAAAAAAGATAAAGTATATATTACATTTTTTGCAGAATAAAAAAGATGCACATTTCATAGTGAACCAAAAATTCGCGCCTTTCATTTCGTGCACCCAAAAATAAAAAGATGATGTCTATCTCCTTGCATAACACACACCCCCTTTTATTTAAAGAATAAAGAAATCTGCAAAAACAAGAAGCTTTAGGTTAATATTTACTTTGTGATGTCAATCATTCACCTTCTAAATAGTAGAAAATCATTCCTATTGTATTTATATACACAAGGGTGTAGGGCAACTTATATGCTTTATATTGTCCTTCTTATATTCTTAGTGGCAAAATTAAGCTATTACTAAATAAGCAATCAGAAAATACTATCTTTACTTTAAAAATTCTTTACATTTGTTTCTATCACGCAAATTCTCATTTGACTTTTGCTGCAAGTCTTTTCACCATGTGTGCGTGTGTGTGTCCCCCCCCCCTGAGAAAGAGGTTTTTAGAATTCAAGGAGGGAAGAGACTCATATATAAAGAAAGACAATAAGGAACAAAACCCTTCTCTCTTTTTATACTATTCATTCATAATTATATAGATAGGTTCGTAACATTCAAACTCTAACGATCATCATAAAAAAAAAACTCACAGCTTATATATAGAAAAGATGAAATTTGTTCCTCTTGGTCTTATTGCAAGTGTATTCATTGCTTCTGTTTCTGCTCGTTCTATCTATTCTGATTCAGATATTGGTGGTGCACTTAAGACACAACTCAAACGCCGTACTGCTGTCGATGTGTCAGATAACAATGTTGCGCTTGACAGAACTGTCAGTAATGTGTTGAATGGTGCTACAGTTGCTGGAAATGCAAACAATCTTGATGCAGAAGTCCTCGGTATTGTTTCTGGTGGAGGTTGGGATACAGATGGTATCGGTTCTGATGTTGAAGCTGAAATTACTAAGCGTTCAGGTGTAGTTGACGTTAATGGAAACACGGTTGTCCTTGATAAAACTGTCTATGATGTTGCCAACGGTCTCACTATCGCTGACAACGCCAATGGTGTTATTGCCAACGTCCTCAAACGCGATACTGTCGGTGTAAACGGAAACACTGTTGTCCTTGATAAAACTGTCCACGATGTTGCCAACGGTCTCACTATCGCTGACAACGCCAATGGTGTTATTGCCAACATCCTCAAACGTGACACTGTCGGTGTAAACGGAAACACTGTTACTGCTCATAGAACTGTTGACGATGTCTTAAATGATCTCACTGTCGCTGACAACGCCAATGGTGTTATTGCCAACGTCCTCAAACGTGATACTGTCGGTGTAAACGGAAACACTGTTGTCCTTGATAAAACTGTCCACGATGTTGCCAACGGCCTCACTATCACTGACAACGCCAATGGTGTTATTGCCAGCGTCCTCAAACGTGACACTGTCGGTGTAAACGGAAACACTGTTACTGCTCATAGAACTGTTGACGATGTCTTAAATGGACTCACTGTCGCTGACAACGCCAATGGTGTTATTGCCAACGTCCTTAAACGCGATACTGTCGGTGTAAACGGAAACACTGTTGTCCTTGATAAAACTGTCCACGATGTTGCCAACGGTCTCACTATCGCTGACAACGCCAATGGTGTTATTGCCAATGTCCTCAAACGTGATACAATCGGTGTAAAAGGAAATACTGTTACTGCTCATAGAACTGTTGACGATGTCTTAAATGATCTCACAGTTACTGATAATGCCAATGAAGTTGTTGCCCGTGTGCTTAGAAAAAGAGACGGATTAGCTAAAGAAGTTCTTTCAGATGAAGGTGTAGCTGGAGTTGCCTTGGGCGATGAAGGAGTTGTGGCAGAAGATGATATTTCTCTTATTGAATATGTTATAATTCCCCATTAAGATTTCCAACGTTTCTTATTTGTTATCTATATATTTATACTAAATGGCATCTTAATTATCTCACCTCACCCTTTCACTGTCACCAATATTATATATTTATTACTTACTGACCAACAGCTTTATTTTAATAATAATAATAAAAATAATAAAAAAGTTTGTATTCTCTATAAATTTGATCTCTGTTCAGTTTAGTTAACAGTATACGTGTCTATCTGCATAAACATGAAAAGTGTGTTTTAGTTTATAGTTATTCAGTTCTTCTCATTATTATGCAGATTTTTATTTGACCCTGAATGCAAGTTGTTTCTATGTACTCCTTATCTACGGGCCCTCGAGATTAGAGATCTTTAGAGTGCAAGGAGGGGAGAAGCCTAAAATATGAAAAAGACAACAAACACCCTTCTTCTATCTAAAAACAGTAAGCATCAGCCCCCAAAAATCAGCTTATAAGAATTATACCCTATTTTATATATAGAAAATGAGATTATGTAGTTTCTCTTGGTCTTATTGCAAGAATGCTCATTACTTCTGTTTGTGCTCGTCTCATTTATCCTGCTACAGATATTTGTGGCTCACTTAAAGCATAACTCAAACGCCGTGGTAACGTTTTAGAAGCAAAATAGGGTGATAGCCAAGGTTTTATTAGTAGTAGAGCTGCGACTACCATTGTTGTAAATCCTCTGGGAGGCGTGGTTAATAGCGATCCTGATTCTGTTAGTAACCTCGTTGGTGGGACTCTGGTATTTTCTCAATATTTTTTATTTATATTAAATGGCGAAACAAACATGCCTCTATTCATCTTAGCATGCTCCCCCATTAAGACCGTCACTAGTGCATTATTTTGAAGTTTGTGTTTACTACTAATCTTGAGCTTTGCGTTTGCCTCAGTGACGATCTGTTTTCTTTTCCTAATTTATACAACTAACCGGACCTCATATACCTTATAACTTTGGCACCGGTTCTCAGGCGTTTAAATCAGAGTCTTATCACTTTATGTGCAAACAAACATCGTGAGCTTTATTTGTTGTTGTGCGCTTAATACCAAGTTTCATAATATATAACTATCATGTGAAAATAAACAACAAAACTTTAAAAGTAATCAAAGTGGGTCTGGTAAGGGTGAACAAAATACTCATTATTAGAAGGATGTCTGACATGATGACTATAGAAATGTTGAGGTGGTTGGTAGGCATTATAAATATAGTCAGTAGTAGCTGACATTCTTCTTCTCGAATCATCCAATCGTGGTCGTCTTGTTGTAGCTGCTGGGATATAGGGTTCTGG
The DNA here is from genome assembly GCA_000697295.1 of Mucor indicus B7402. NCBI lineage: Eukaryota > Fungi > Mucoromycota > Mucoromycetes > Mucorales > Mucoraceae > Mucor > Mucor indicus. The sequence continues at coordinate 45,442 of JNEK01001759.1, forward strand.
ATTCCAACGAATGGACCTCAAACTCGGAGGGTTGTTGTCATTGCTGCGGCTTTGTATCGACAATTTTCCAAACTCGTTAGTGAACTGTGCAGCAGTATAACCAACTGGTAAGCTGTGCTGATTGTAGTGATAATAGCTGTCATCATCGTCTTCCATGTTGTGTTGTTTGTGCATGACTGGTCTGTGCGACGTAGAATTTATGCTTTCAAATGGTTCTACAAAAGTATTCGCTTTTAATGATGCGTTACCGTGTTTCATATGAGATAGGCTGCTAAATAGTTTCGTAAGGCGGCCATTATAGTTAGAGGAGTTATTGCTGTGTTGAGTCTCAGTAGGTGAATTTTGAGTAGAGGAATGGTTGCTAGCGCTAGGTGTATTGTAACCTAGTAATAAAGATGCCGACTTTTGACGTGTCAATGCAGTTGGTGATCGGACAAAAGTGCTTGAAGAAGATGGCGTAGGCAAAGGCGAGGTTTTAGGCGTCTGTGTAGGCGTGTTGTCAGCACTCACTGATGGCTTCTGACTTCTATGATCTGATTGTATTTGCTTTTGAGAACGTTTAACATCTCTCTCTAGTAATAGCTGAAGTTTCTGGTCATTGAGTAGCTCTTTTCTATACTTTTTTTGTTGAGCCTTCTTTGGAATAGGGTCTTCATAAGCTACAGGTAGAACCTCATTGTCCACTACGTTATTGTTGTTATTAGCAGCTGCTTTTTTGTAACTTTCAAGGATATCGTCTTGCAGCCCCATACTAATTTGATCTTTCTTCCAGCTACCATCATTCGACTTGTCAAGAAGAGTCATTAATGACATAAGAATAATCAATTCAAGCTCACGAGATTTAGTCAACTTGCAGCGTAGCATGTTGTATCCTAAAAGTGAGAAAATACCAAAGTATTCATCCTTCAACATACGTGGCAAGTATTGTGCCACACAGATGTCACCTATATAATAAATTAGCCTTACAGGATACTGTTAAATTAGTAAAAAGATATGCACCTGTCTTCCTGATAGCTTTACATTCTAAGACGCTACTCATTCTGCTCTCACGTACCCTAATAATATACACAAATAAATACTAATTGAAAAATGGAAAAAAGTAAATAAATAAAAAAAAAAAAACACACTACCATTTATACGTTTCTCCCTCCCAAGAGAAAGTCCATTCAAATACGATGCGAGAAGATTCACGAAAATCAACAGAGACATCATGTTCGTCCTTTTTCGTAGCATGAAGTACTATAGGTTTTATTCTAGTACTGGCACTCTTGGCCTGAGTTTCAGCCCACGCTTCAAAAGTCACAGGGTCAACTAAACTAACTGAATAGAATTTGGGCAATCTATGTCGAATCTTGATATAGCGCAAATCTCCTGTCTTTTTATCTTTAATATCTACAATAGCCTTGTTCTTGGGGTGACTAGAGAGTATATAATGCGTCACAACATCTTCAATCGTTAAAGTCATCACTCTATGTGTGTTTTAAATATTGAAAATAGTAAAGAAAAGAGAAAGAACAAAAAGTGATTTCTTGTTTTCTGGCACTTTTATAATGAAAAAAATATAAAAAATAAATAAATAAACAAAAGACAGGAACTAAAACTTCGTACAACAATTCGGAACGGTTTCTTTCTTTTTATAGGAAAACAGCTTTGTATTTCAGAAGAACAAAGTCAAAGCTTTTTACTTTATGTTACCATGAGCATATCGCTTTCATTTCAAATGAATGTCTAATAATTCAAAGTGTACTTGTAACAACAACAACAAACATGTAAAATAAGATATAGCTCAAATGCATATAGCTGCGGTTCCGTCTATGTAACGTATAAACACAACTATACAACATTAACGTTCTTGATGGTCTTTCATCTATGTATCACTACTTGGCCATCGCAGCTTGAATTCTTTAGAGTTTAATTGTTTGATTCAGGAACAACCATGTCAGAACCTGTAAAATGTACTATTTTTTACAGTCTAAAAAAATGAGTGAGGGACATACATCCTTATCGGTTTTGTCATTCAACGACATACATGGCCTTTTTTTTTTTTTTAGACCGTTTTTTTTTCCATCGCAATTGTCGAGCAAAGTCATATTTAAACAGCTAAAATTTTGACATCGAGTAAATATGTCACTTTCAGTAGTATTTTAAAGGGCAAGCTTCACTACGGTTATGTTTTCTTCCAAGATATTTGTGACCCGATTTTATGCATGATAGTAATAATACAGTTTTATGATCGTGTATTAGAAAATTTACTTCATTATGTCATCTTAGTATTAGTGTCAAGACAACCCAGGGGTATAGCAATTGTATGAGAAAAGGCGCATTTGGTAGATAAAACAGGGAAGCGCAGATACATTGTTTACACAAGTATCATTTGTTTATAATAATGCACTGTGTCTAAATTCTAATGACAAACTTTTCCTCAAATGGCTGATGTCATGTAAAAAAAAAAAAAAAAAAAGTCTGTGAGTAAGCCTTCTATGGATTAGAGGTTTGTACAACTTGGGCATTAAATAAAGAAGGATGATACAGAGCTACATTTACGTTAATTGTTATTTAGAGGTTCTCTCTTTAATGATATATATCTAACGCAGTCAACGGGGGTTGTTTACCCTATATTTCATATGAAAATACGACGCATCATGAAACGCCTTTTATCCTTAAACTTAAAATAATTACGATGAGTCTGCGTTTAGGGGGGTGATCGAAAAAGGTTCTAGCCATTAGTTATAAACCAAGACTGGAAGATAGAAAACAAAAGTGTATCTTGTATTAGACGACAATGCACTGCAAAGACCATATAAAGAGAATGTTAAGCACTGGTAGAATTGTATATATTGTATTTTAGTTTGAAAAATAACGAGGTTCATCAAACACATGATAACGATGACCACGTATACCTGCCCCATAAAACATCGATGGATATCTTAATGAAGGAGGCACTTCTGCTTCAGAAATACGATCGTACGAAGCTTTCCAGTACGCTTTAGGATTATCTACCAACTGGAATTTGCCAGATTGAATTTCAGTATCTGTTATACCACCATGACTGATACGAGCATAACCTACGCGACGTAAGCCACGGTAGCCTACATATTCACACCATCGATCCCAGTCTGTAGGATCAATATCGTTCATATCCCCTCCATCAAACAATAAATGGTAAATCTCCTGTTGTGGCTTAGTCACGACATAACCCAAAAACACAAATGGATTAGGACTTGTTCGCATAATTCGAGCTAGTTCAGTCGTTTGTTGAATTCTATCGTTATAATTTTCATCTTGACCGTTGTGACTGACTATGAAGTCAACAGGTTGGCCATGAACATCAAGAGTCGCATGGATAGCACACGCAAGTTCGCCAACAGGTGAAGGTAAAAGGTGATGTTCAGATTTAAGAATAGGGAACTTGGAGAGCATCAAGCAGCCCCATGTATGTTTCATACTCGCTGGTCCAAAATCAACGTAATAACCCAGCTCTTCTGCAATGGACTGTGCCCAATCGCGATTACCCATAATAATTCTCATCGTATCAGATTCAAGTAAACCTAAATTACACACATATTAGAAGAGCATATCGTTTTTTTTTTTTTTTTTTTTCGATGAACTCTTACCAACGACGTCCAATTCTAAATCGCGAATAGCGTCACGCATACGGTTCTCACTTGCCCACATATCATTGTCGAGAGCAAAATGAATTGTCCAAATCCCCGCCGTGAATGATTTGTCTGCTCCACCATAAGGAACAGGTGCGACGGCTTTACTCGCACGACTTGAAGCAACAACGGCAGATAACGCAACGAAAGCAGCAAGGAAGAAACGTGACATAGCACGAGCTTGTCGTAAAACATGGAACTGAGCCAATTTGTTCTTGACATCCGCCTTGGCTTGTTTTCTTGCATTCACCACACCTAGCCCAATCAGCGCCATCATGGTTATCAAAATATAGTCCGTATGCTCACGTGCATAGACACCTCCAGGCACGAACTCGTATGCAACTACCCACACATGAGCCAAGCACAGAAGGTTGTATATCATAAAGGTACTAAACAGTGTCTTGAAAGGAGGTTGAGTTGAAAGGCTTCGAATGAATGTAGGAGTGATAGAAATAAAGTAGGTGCCCAACACAAGCCCAGCGTAATAAGCTGTCCATCCGGAATACACATAAAAAGCAGCACAAGCACCACTGCCGATCAAGTACCAGCCCAAGCTTGTGGTTAAGCGGCGGTAGGGTGTTAAGGCCAGACCAAAAGCAAGAGCAGCAACCGTAGCCACACCCCATGGAACAGGTTCAGGTCCATAATCAGGATACCCAGTTACAGTCCAGCGCATGATAGTAGATGAATCTGTATACATCGAATGAAGTGCAAACAAAAGCGCACCAAATCCAGAGGCAGCAAACAAAAAGTGGCCACCTGAGGGTAGTTTTTGAATCATGTCGTTGGTATCCGGCTTGTTGTTATGGCGGTCCCGTACTATCATCTCAACACAAGTAACAACACCTAACATAATCCCGATATCATTCGTACCTCCGTTATCTCTGTTCATAATGGGCCAGATAGGGTTTTCGGTCCACCACGCCATTTTGACGACGTTGTGTAAGATTAAGCCAAGACACCAAATAAGAGAAGAACGTTCCAAATCGCCTGTCTGTTTATTGCTTTCGATCCAGCTAGCAACCCATGTTGTTAGACTCAATCCAATACCAAGGGCTGTGAGTGATAAACGCCAAACAGGATCGGTTTTGAGGTAGGAAGCAACACCAATTAAAGAGAGACAGTGGAAAACACCACGATGCTTGGCTATGACACGTCTTAAAGGTCCAATGGCAAGAATAATAGGTGATAGTGTGATAAGCAAGAATGCTTCAAAACCAGAAATACCCATATACCAAAGAGGAAAGTACCTAGTATGGATAAGCATCAGTTAATTGTGTGTTTATTATGGGGACGTAACTTACCAAATCAATAATGCCAAAGAAGTCAACATCGACCAAAAAACAAAAGACAAGTAAGTTTCACTTGCAAAACCAATCAATGAACTTAAAATACGTAAAGTAGATGGTGCAATACTTCCTTCAGGGCTATTTTGCACTTAGGGAGTTGAACATAACAAAACAGAGAGAAACTTACCTTGATACAAAAGTACTAAATCTTTATAAAAAGAGTTAGTTTTCTTTTTTTTTTTATTGTAGACAACTTACGAGTCAGAAGAACTGCCTTCTTTATCAACAACGGACAATTCAAATTTCTGAAATTCAATTGCTGTTACAGCATCAAAGGCGACATCATACAATATCAAAGACCATTCAAAAAATGCATAAGTAGTGTAAGCTAAACTATGTTTTTTAGCCTGCTAAGAACCATCTCAATTTCTTTTTTTTATACCTCCAGGCACTCTATGTACTTTGTGTTGAATAAAGAAATAAATCATCGGCGGTAAAGTGGCAAAGAAAGCAATAGTTAAATTTCGTCTCCATTTGACAGCTGTTTTGTTTGAGGAGGATTTAAGTACTCCAATTTGCCAGGGCAAGGTGCAAAGTAAATAGAGTACCATACAAACATCATGCGTCATATGGTCGTCTGTTGAAGTAATATACACCCAACCACCGCACGACACTGTACGCACAAGGCCCACAATTAACAAGCCTAAACCTGTTCCTTTGGATAATGTCTTTTCTGAATAGGTTGTGTACCAATACCATAAAAAAACAAGTGCAAATCGAGGCCCTGAAGTCAATGCAATTAAAATTTGAAAAAGTGCTCTTGCTGGATATCTATCACCCGTTGTAGCGCTTACACTAGGAAACCATTCCTAAATATAGATATTAACTCAAGAGTGAATAAAAATTAAAGATCTTTATACTTCAGGGTATCCAAAGTATTCATTTTGTACAATCTTGTAGTAATGTGTATAGCATGCAACACCAAGTGCAACAAAAAATGCACCTATATATAACTGTTGCTTGAGTCAAACTGTTTCTAATAATAATTGCTTTTTCACTTAACTGTAAGCAAATAATGTATGTGAATAAGCAACGTATTTTGCACCAAACTATTATACACAAATCACTTGAGTTTATGCCATTTTGACTCATTAGCAAGTTTTACCCTATGTATGGTGACAGGCTCTGTGTTTTCAGAGCTAACCTTTGACTTTTCAGTCATATAAATAATAAAAAGAGGAAACAGCAGGAATGACAGGAACTGGCTCTTATGACTATTGAAGGCGGGGATACAAAAGAGTTTATTATAATATTTGCGCAAACAAGAAGGAGAAGCGCGTTATGTTTATCGAGAAAAGAGTTTGGTTATTCGTTCATAAGCAGCGTACCATTTTGATAGACATCGCAGCTCTTTTTGTTCATAAGCGTAACTAACTAAACAAAGATGTGTGCCAAGTGAGAAACATGTGATATTTCCAAGTGCCCTGAAATTATCGTCAGCACTGTCAAAATATATAAGACCAATACATTAATCTCCTTGATATAAACATAGCCTTGTCATTGTTATTATTTCAATGTCTTTCTAATTCAATAGTATAGTCTGCAAGATTGGTGCTGCCAAATATAGGTTGAGCTCGGATAAACTCAAATGAAAAAGTGCGGACCGGACAAATCTTCCAAAATCTAATGGTTGGAGCGCCATTGTTTGCGTGTGGGGGTGGGTAAAGACTAAGTGAACAATCAAGTAAGGATTGAATCCTTCTCTCTTTCATTATAGGCAAGATGGCTAGAGTAAGTTCAAAAGATATAACTTTGTGAATGACATGAACAGAAAAAGGGATAATGTGATGAGAAACATACAATAAAAAGCAGTTAAGTGGTATTATGATTAGACATGAAAAGATAACATCCATCCATCCATCCATCCATCCATCATTATTTAACTATAAACAACAACAGTAACAACAACAACAAGATAATCGTTTTTTCCAACCATACTTCTTTTTTTTTTTGTTCATGTCATCTCACACTCATGTTTGAAATTTGAATTCCAATTGACTTACATTTCTTTATTTTTATTAGTTCCACGAATATCAAGTATGAATTCAGAATATTAATTAGTTTAGATGAGAGAGAATTGACTGTGTATTTATAAAAATAGGTCGTTGGTCGCAAACTTCCTTCTGCTCAGGAAGCTGCCCCCAAGCTTTTCCGTATGCGTATTTTCGCTCCTAACGTTGTTGTCGCCAAGTCCCGTTTCTGGTACTTTTTAAAGAAGCTCCGTAAGGTTAAGAAGGCTGCTGGTGAAATCGTTTCTGTCAACGAAGTATGTCACACTTGTAAAGCAAAAGTCATTCACAGTGTTTTTGACATATTGTATTTTTAGATCTCCGAAAAGCGTCCTGAACAAATCAAAAACTTTGGTATTTGGATCCGTTACGATTCTCGTTCCGGTACTCACAACATGTACAAGGAATACCGTGCCATGTCTCGTGTTGAAGCCGTTGAAACTTGCTGTAAGTGTATTTTATAAAGAGTACGTGTGTGTATGTGTGTGTGTGTATTAATAATAAGGATTTCAAATAGACCAAGATATGGCTGCTCGCCACCGTGCTCGTTTCAGATCTGTTCAAATCATCCGTGTTGCTGAAGTTAAGGATGCTGATGTCCGCCGTCAATACATTAAGCAACTCTTGACTCCCAAGCTTGCTTTCCCCTTGCCTCACCGTATTGCCAATGTCGACAAGAAGCACCGCGCTCTCTTTGTTGCCAAGAGACCTTCCACTTTCTATTAAACAAGGTCTTTGTTTATTGCCCTCTTTTTTTTTTTCATTTCTAACAAATATATATAACGATCGTTTGAACTGAAAATGACACAAAAGTTGAAAAGTTTAGCGGAGGTTTCTTGATTTTTTTTTTTTTTTTTTTTTGTTTGCAGCCCCTTGAATCCCGCATTTTAAAATCGCGTTTTATGAATAATTTCCATTCCTTTTTTCTTCTTTATTTTGATTAACTAGTAACAAACAATGTCAAATAACATCAAAGTCGTTTGTCGTTTCAGACCTCAAAATAGTTTAGAGATAAAAGAAGGTGGTGTACCTGTTATTGAAATAGACGAAGATGGAACGCAACTTGAACTTAAGGTGATGAGTTAAAAAAAAAAAGTTCCTTAAAGTCATATTAACATGCTTTGTTGATTTTAGGGTAAAGATTTTCAAGGCTCTTTTGCGTTCGATAAAGTGTTTGGCATGAACACAGCACAAAAAGATGTATTTGATTATTCCATCAAGACCATTGTAGACGGTAAGAAAGCAACTTGACATTGACTTTTTATACTCATGACTTTTGTAGATGTCACTGCTGGTTATAACGGTACTGTATTTGCTTATGGTCAAACTGGTTCAGGCAAAACTTATACTATGATGGTAAAATAGCTCAGCTTAAAAAAAAAAAAAAAGATATAATGCTAATAAACTTAAAAGGGCGCTGATATTGATGATGAAAACACAAAAGGTATTATTCCTCGTATTATTGGTCAAATATTTGACAGTATTATGGCTGCTCCAAGCAATATGGAATTTACTGTCAAGGTATCTTATATGGAAATCTATATGGAAAAGGTTAGAGATCTATTAAATCGTAAGTAAAACATCAATTAAATAACACATTAAATATTAATTTTTATTTTCAAAAAAGCTTCCAATGATAATCTTCCTATTCATGAAGATAAAACACATGGCGTCTATGTAAAAGGCTTATTAGAAGTCTATGTAGGCTCTTCAGACGATGTGTATGAAGTTATGAAAAATGGCAGTAGCAACCGTGTAGTAGCATCCACTAACATGAATGCAGAAAGTTCCCGCAGTCACTCCATTGTCGTAGTCACTATTACTCAAAAGAACGTTGATACAGGTGCTGCTAAAAGCGGTAAACTGTATCTAGTCGATTTAGCCGGCTCTGAAAAAGTAGGTAAAACGGGTGCCTCAGGTCAAACATTAGAAGAAGCCAAAAAAATCAACAAGTCACTTACAGCATTGGGAATGGTTATTAACGCTTTAACAGATGGAAAGGTAATTAAATTATTCACTATAACTTGTCTCATACCTAACCCCCTTCCACTTGAACTAAAGTCTAGTCATATTCCATACAGAGATTCCAAATTAACTCGTATCTTGCAAGAATCTCTGGGTGGTAACTCTCGCACAACACTGATCATTAACTGTTCTCCTTCATCATACAACGAGGCTGAAACATTATCTACGCTACGATTTGGTATGAGAGCCAAGTCCATTAAAAACAAAGCCAAAGTCAATGCTGATCTTAGTCCTGCCGAACTCAAGGCACTCTTGAAAAAAGTAAAGACAGAAACCATCACATTCAAAAACTACATTGCTGCTCTGGAAGGCGAAGTGAGCAGTTGGCGATCAGGTATCGTAGTACCTGAAGAAAAATGGGTGACCATGGAAAAAGTCTCACGAGGCGAAATGGTACCTTCCCCACCCCTTCTTTCAGGCTTCAAAAGCCCTTTATTACCCGATGAGCGCCCTACTACACCTGCAATCGTACTGGAAAAAGACGAACGAGACGAATTCCTGCGCCGTGAAAACGAACTTATGGATCAAATTGCCGAAAAAGAAACAGAACTCATGAACCGCGAAAAAATTCTCGACACCATCAAAGAAGAAATGGCTTACTACAAAGAACAAGAACAATCCGTCACACAGGAGAACCAAATGATGACATCGGAATTGAGCCAACTTCGTCTCCAGCTCCAGAAAATCTCGTATGAAAGTAAAGAAAACGCCATTACCGTCGACTCACTTAAAGAGGCCAATCAGGAACTCATGGCGGAACTCGATGAACTCAAGAAAAACTTGGAGGACATAAAAGTCGCACAGAAAAAGACGGTCTTAAGTGACAAGGAAAAGAAAAAAGCAGAAAAGATGGCAGAGATCATGTCTCAATTTGACGCTGCACCTCTTGAAGTCAGTGACAAGGAACGTGTGATCCGCGAGGGATTGCTCAAATTGAATAACAACACAGTGTCACATGTATTGTCTCTTGAGGATCTCGTAGATATTAAGCGCGACTTGGCTGATTCCCGCATGCTGGTGGAACAACATACGGAAACGATTCGTGCACTCACGGAAGAAAAGACAGATATGGAAGAGAGAAAGAAAGCTTTGGAAGCGAATTATACCACCTTGGAACAGGAATACGAAGCACTGTTACAAAAGACAATGGCCAAAGAAGAAGAAAAGATGGTTCATATGAAATTAAAGTTGGAAGATCAGCAAAAGGACATGGAAGAACTCAAGGTCGGCTTGGAAAAGAAAGCCGCAGAAATAGCCAAGTTGAATTCTGCCATTAATAATCTAAAAGCAGCCAACGATCAACTTCAGGTAGAAAGCTTTATAAACATCTATCCGAGGAGTAACTGACTTTTTGGTAGATTGCATTATCTGAACAGACGACCGTAGGAGAAACAGCAGATATTTCCGAGAAAGAAAGAGAGCTTGAACGTATGAGAAAGTCCATGGCACAACAACTGATTGATTTTGAAATGATGAAGAAAGCGTTGATGAGAGACCTCCAAACACGTTGTGAAAAAGTAGTCGAGTTAGAGATTTCCTTGGACGAAACACGAGAACAATACAATAATGTGCTTCGAGCAAGCAACAACAAATCGCAACAGAAAAAGATGGCTTTCCTTGAACGTAATTTGGAACAACTTACCAATGTTCAAAAGCAGGTAAACACTCAAAATCCATCAAGATGATTCGTGTTTTTATTCAATTTCTTTATAGCTTGTTGAACAAAATGGGTCACTTAAAAAAGAAGTGGCTATTGCAGAACGTAAATTAATTGCTAGAAATGAACGTATTCAGAGCTTAGAGTCATTGTTGGGCGATGCACAAGAGAAATTAATACATCAAAATCAGAAATTTGAGGCACAGTTACAGACAGTTCGAGATCGACTTGAACAAGCAAGAACACAGAAATCAAATCAGCCTCCCATGTCTAGTTTTGGTAGAATTGCAAAACCTTTAAGAGGAGGAGGCATTGTCCCTGAAGATAAACGCTCTTCATGGATTTCTGGATTTATGAACAATAATAAATAGTTAAATTCCCTTTTAAAAGATAATTCATGTTGGGTAATGTCAATTTGTGTTTATTGGTTCATTTCAAGTAGGACAAAAATATATGACATTATTATACTTTGAAGACATATGCATGAATGTTATGTATTGGGCATTTCACAGGGGAATTAAGGTTGTAAACGTGTATGCATTCATCATATGCTCTAGAATTTATAAGGGCGTGTGTCACCAACTTTGTATAATGAGAAAGTTTTTAGTGTGTCCATATAAAAAAAATTGGGGTGAATTCCTTTTTTTTTTTTTTTTTTTCCCTTTTTATTGTACAAACAAGGATGAATCAAGCGAGAGTTGCTCTTAATAAATTACCACCTAAAGTATCTATCAAGATATTGCATAAAGTATTTGAATTACCTACACCTGCAGCCAGAAAGATTTTAAAAGATTTCACTAAACCTCGAAAAAGTCACAAATCATGGATACATAAAGTGCCTTGGAACAATGAATGGACAGGATGCTGGATAGGCGAAAATATTCGAAAGTTAGATAAAGTTTCATTAATGAATAGAATCAACGATGCTGATATCATCTTTTTCTATGTGCATGGTAATATAATCTAGCTCTATTTAATTGTAATTCATTCCTATTGACCCTTATACATAGGTGGTGGTTTTCGCGTTGGGTCTAGTACAATGTACATGGATACTTATATTCAATGGATAAAAATATTAAAACATAACTACGGCATGGAAGCCATAATCATGTCCGTTGATTATCGACTTGCACCTGAATGCAAATATCCAGGACCTGTAGAAGACGTTGTGAGAGCCTACGAGCATCTTGTGCGCACACTGAACATAGACGCAGGCAAAATCATTGTTGCTGGTGACTGCGCTGGTGCTACCTTAGTGCTAGAAATGCTTTTTATCACACATGACCCAAGTATGTTTGAGATTGTCATCGACAAACAAGTAGAAGACACACCCACATTAACGGAATTACCTCGGCCTGCAGGAGCCGTATTCAGCTCTCCCATCGTCACCGATGAAACAGACTCAAGTTCATGGAAAACAAATGTCAAATATGACTATATCTCACAAAACACAGCACGGATCATTAAACGTGACTATTTTGAACCCCTTGGTCCTGATTCACCACCAGACGCCAATCAAATTCTGGGCATTGCCAAGCTAGAAACGGGGTTTAAGGCATTTCTCCCAGAGCAAGTGCTAATGTTCCTTGGCAACAAAGAAGTCTTGCGTGACGACAGTTTAGACCTAGCTACCAAAGCCGAACACGATGGTGTTGAGTGGGAAACCTTCATTGAAGACTGTGTTCATGATTGGTTTGTCATTCGTGAAGTAGTGAAAGATAAAAAGATGTTAATGCGTGCAGATATGGCATTTGCGGATTTCTGTTATAGAGCAGTTCGACATGTTCGCCGCTCAACTCCTCGTACTCCTATGCGTTCCCTCGATCAACTAAGGATGATGTATGAAAGCAATAACAGCTCAAGTGATTATTCTTCTATGAGAAGATCAAGCGAGGGCTTAGAGATGGTAGTCGAAGAAGACGAACCTATTTATGACTTTGATGACTTTGAAGAAGAAGGCTCGTTTTCCGACACTGATTTGGATTCTGCTTTTGCCATGTCTTCTTCAAACAATAGTACTACAAAACAACAATTCACAACCAAAGAAGAAAAGCCAAGGACAGTCTTTGTCTAAATAACAAATCTATAAATAATCTTTGTACATATTTACCCCACCGAAATAAAAAAATAACCAATCATTGAAAATCTCTCAATAAGGCACGTGTAATGAATATGTCAGTCATTTAAAATGCATGATCTTTGTTTTTATATTTCTTTTTTTTTCTTCTTTCTACAAATTATGTCTAGTTTGTTGTCAATACAAAGCTTACTGCTATTAGGTAGAGAGTTATTCACAGAAAATAGCTGCAGCCCCCTTTTGTCATTAGAAACTCCTTCACATCAGAAACCACCTAATCCAGACGATGAAGGTTGTAAATTACTAGATTCTTTTGCGATCATAGTTCAAATAGCCCTTGCTTCTTCCGCACTTGTCACATTGTTTTATAAAAGGTCGAGAGAGAAACCACAACGACCGGTCTCTGTCTGGTAAATAATTACACAAAACTTCCTTAATTGTTTCTAAACCGACGTATTTGTTAGGGCTTTGGATGTAAGCAAACAATTCATTGGAGCAGCCGTGATTCATTTTCTGAATTTAGCCATCAGTTATATTGCGGGAAGACCAAGAAATGGAAGACCAAAGACGAACCTATGTGTTTGGTATTTTCTAAATGTAGCAGTCGATACAACAGTGGGTGTGGGTATTTTATGGTTTTGGTTACATTCAATTCAGTACGTATTGGAGAAAGTGTTTCACGTTAAACAGATAAAGACAGGCAATTATGGGCCACCACCCTTAAGAAATAGACTATACCCCTGGTTTAAGCAAACCTTTATCTTTATCTTGGCTGAATCCCTCATGAAATTATGTGTCTATGGCATGTTTCATACACTGCCTTTCTTATTTACGTTTGGTGAATGGGTGCTAAGATGGACAAAGGGCAATTACAGATACCAAGTCATATTTGTTATGCTTATGTAAGGGAAATGTAGAAATATATATGTATGCATAGTCTAATTGATACATAGCTTTCCATTGGTGATGAATATCATTCAATTTTGGATTGTCGATACCATAGTTAAAGTTTCCCCAAAGAATCAACAACCTGCCATTATATCAAGAGATCAAAGTCAATCAACTATTCAACAAGAAGGTGATGAACGATCGCCCCTTTTACCAAAATAAAAAGAAATACAGCATTTCTTACTTGAAATTCAGATGATGTTATTTTTTTTTTTCTGGACGAATTAAAATTGATTTCTAGACATTTTCATTACCTTCTATGGAAAGAGTAAAAAACACTTTTGGAAAAAAAAAAAAAAGAATTAATTTTTAGATAAATCAGTTAAACTTTGAAGGCATTTATTACCTTTTTTGGACGTTATATAAATGGAAATAATTAGTCAAAAATTCATTAATTATCAATTGATAGTAAAGTTACCTGTAACAGTTTATAAATAATATAAACTAGTGCGTTAAAGAGTTATATCAATAAAACACAGAGAATAAAACTATTCAGAGGTGGAAGGACGCTGACGTGCATTGTTGTTTTCTGCGGCATACATATAAACATCAAGAATATTTTTAGCGGCCATGATGTCGCGATTCCAAATTACATTACAAGCGCTTTCTTTGCACTACAATACAGAATGTACTCTTTGCTTATCGTCTCTTGATACTTTATTCTCGACGTTAATCTTCTTACAGGAATTACCCACCTGGCTTGTTGGAAATTCATCCACTATGCAAACCGAAATGGCATTATCTGCCGAGTATTTCTCTAAAACCTTCAATATCAATTTGGTGGGCCCATGTTTGCTTCCTCTCATACTCGATGAAAAGTTTCCATTTACGTAGGCGATGATTGCCTTCGAAGGCTTTGTGATATTCAGGAGTAGGGGAGGATAGTATTTACCTTGCCTTTTCCTTGCTGCTTTCACATTCGTGGCTGCATTTTTATGATACTTTGCACTATTAAATGAGAACATTTTGACGATTTCACTGAGTGTCTTCTGTTTACTTCTATAACACTTGAATTTAAGATTTGAGGACCCCCTACTCAGTCGATTAGAATTCAAAAATATTCATATGCATTTCGAAAATACCATAAGTTTTGATCATAATAGCGGTCAATCGTATCATAGAAACGAATCCTCTGTTTGCATCCATCAAGAAAATTCTCAATATTGGCAGTCTTTAGGGTTCCCAACTCTGTTATTTTTTTCTGAATATCTTGATGATTATTAGTATACTGCTTTTGGGTGTTTGCAGCATCATTAAATTCACATAAATGATAATTTTCTTCTTGACTTAATGATCTATGCCGACCTAAAGAATCCACGGAAGTGACTACAGTAATTAGGCCAGGATCCACAGCCCAGACTTGACCACCTTTTTGGATATCATTCTGGAATTCAGACGGGGTTTTTTAGGAAGCCTTGATTGCTTTTCTTTGTGACTTTTGTGAACTGAAATAATATCGAAGAACCATCAGTATATGCAAGGTTTTTAGTATTTGTCAATTAATTTTGAAGGTACATATATTAAAGACATTGGTAGTGGTTTACTTGAACGCTTTTCTACCGTCAAGAATACTTTCTTTGGTTCTGAAGCCAACTTTTGGAAAAATTGAAAGCTTGTAATAAAAATCTAACAGTATTTCCTCGTTTGGTATTGCTTTTCCTTCGTTTCTTCTACTTTCCAATCATTTTTCGACTAACTTCCATATATATGAAGTCCAAAAAAGGTAATAAACGTCTTCCAAGCTTACTAATTCTTTTTTTTTTTCCCAAAAGTGTTTTTTACTCTTTCCATAGAAGGTAATGAGCATTTCTAGAAATCAATTTTAATTCGTCCAAAAAAAAAACAAGTTGAAATGCTGTACCTACCTGTCACATTTTACGACTGACTTTTAATAAACTTTCTTGGACTGTCTAATTTTTTTGCGACTATTTCCTGTCTGTTTTTTTTCAAATAGATCTATTAAATAATAATTATGTTTTCCATTGCTCGATTTACAGGAGAAGAAGAGGACCATAAAGACAATCGCTCATTCGAAAAAAAGAAGGAAAGATTAGATAAACTTAATGCTCGTATTAAAAAGAGAAAAGACGATTCAGTAGAGACTACATCAGAAAAGAAGATCAAACTCCAAGATCAGAGCAAAGAAAAAAAAGCAAAAGAGCCTAAGCAAGAAACAACTAAAAAAGAAATAGAAGAAGAATCTAATGACGAAGAAGAAGCTATTAACGAAGAAGAAGCTATTGACGAAGAAGAAAATAATTTGGAGGAGAGTCATGTAGAGGAAGAAGAGAGAGAGGCAACTCCAGTCCAAGAGGAAGAAACAAGTGAGCCTATGGAGGTCGATGTGCCTACACTAGAGGCTTTCCCGGAAATGGCTCTTCCAAAGACAAAACACAGCAAAGAAGAGAAAAAACTATTAAAAAGTATGGGTATACCCGAATGGTTATTACAACCTACTGTGGTATCCCCTAAATCCTCATGCGACCTCGATAAAGTGGGTCTTTCAGAACACATCCTTCAACGCTGCCAAGATTTAGGTCTTTCCTCTTTGTTTGCTGTACAAATGGCCGTCATTCCTGTATTCTTAAGAAGACAAGCACTTTATGATACTAGACGAGTACCAGGCGATCTTTGTATATCTGCACCTACAGGTAGTGGTAAAACCATGGCCTATGTTTTACCCATTGTCGATATTTTATCGAGAAGAGTAGTGACGCGATTAAGAGCTGTAGTGGTCTTACCTACGCGTGATTTAGTCACTCAAGTAAAAGAAACTTTTGATGCCTTTGTAAAAGGAACAAATCTAGTGGTTGCAGCTGCAAGTGGTCAGCAATCATTTGCTCATGAACAACAAGTCTTAGTAGGTAATCATGATCAAAGGTACAATATTTCAAACAATAGAGAAGGAAGTACCATACTCAATAAATCACTCATAGCTATGAAGGCGGAAAAAGTAGGGTCGATATTCTGATTACTACACCAGGTCGTTTAATAGATCATTTAACAACAACGCCTAACTTTACACTTCAACATTTACGTTTCTTGGTGATTGATGAAGCAGATAGATTACTTAATCAAAGCTATAACGACTGGTTGAACCAAATATTATCAGCGACTCGACCTGATACAACAACCTCTTCTACGACTCCATTAGATTTTAAACATGATGCATTAGGGTACAAAAAAAAAAAAAAGAAAGTGGCCAAATTCATGTATTTAATGTGACTTTGTTAGTTTAATTGAACCTGATGGTATTGCACCTAGTTTCTTAAAGACAAAATATCAATTACCTACAACAGAAATCGACATACCTAAAATACCTTCTGTAAGTCCAAAAGAACAAGTTAGTTTTATTTGGTTGTACTAATATGTAGGTTTAGATTCAAAAATTATTATTCTCTGCTACTCTTACCAAAAATCCTGCTAAAATTGCTGGTTTACATTTGAATGAGCCTGAATATATCTCTGTCCAGAATGAAGACGGAAGTGAAATGACGCAAGAATTCACAACACCTGAAGGCTTACGTGAATTCATGACTATTTGCCCGTCTGATAAGAAGCCTCTTATGGTTATTTATTTACTTCATTCTCTGGGGTTGAAATCTGGTTTATGCTTTACAAAATCTATCGAGTCCACACAAAAGCTTCAAATGTTGATTGAGGCTTATGAACAGTTGCAACCAGAAGAAAAACGTATTCGAGTCCAAGAGTACTCTAGTGATTTGGGACCTATTAAAAGAAAGCAAATGTTGAAACAATTTAAAGAAGGACATATTGATTTGTAAAGTGACATTGGATGATTAAACTATTTTTGATTAACCCTTTAACTTAGGCTTATTTGCTCTGACTTGATTGGCCGTGGTATTGATTTGGACTCAGTAGAGTTTGTTATTAGTTATGATGTTCCTTTATATATGGACAAGTACATTCATCGAGTAGGTCGTACAGCGCGTGCAGGTAGAGAAGGTGAAGCGTATACTTTGGTAGAAGTTCCAGAGGCACGACACTTTAAGGAAATATTGCGTCATGCGGGACATTTAAACCAAGTCAAGACACTCAGCATAGACAAGGAAAAACTGCAAGAACTAGTGCCTGATTATAAAAAGGTGATGGGCAATTTTACCTCAACTGAATAATAAAAAAAAAAAAAAATGACTCAAACCTTAAATCTAATCATGCTTATCAAAATATTTTTTTTTTTTCTTTTACTGTTATTTTTTTTTTTTTTGATTAAATGGCTCCACGTAGATTAAGTAGGGTCTCTGATCCTTCTTCTTCAAAAAGAGTCACTATTGAAGAAGAGGAAGAAGAAGACAATGGACAACCTAATGAAGAACAAGAAAGAGAAATGACTTTGAAAGATCGTCAAGACGTATAATAATAAAAAAAGACAGAAAATTTCAACTCAAACTGACATTCTTTTTAGGCAATGAATAAAAGTCATCCTTTCGGTTTACCTATTTGGAAACCAGCATTGTATAAAAAATCTCGATCTGTCGTTCGTAGAGCCAATTTAGCACTACATAGTTCACCTTCTTCTGCTCCCGAGCTTTTCTTAAACCCAGGTAATCTTATATGGCTCTTGGTATTTGGTTGGTGGCTTTCACTTATAATAAGCATCATTGCCCTTGTTATGTTGATTGTGCCTTGTGGAGGTGCACGTTATAGTTGTGTCTTAAGAGAGTTAGCCTTCTATCTATTATGGCCATTTGGTCGGTATGTGGAACGTCAGGTGGAGATCAGTCCTTCACAAGTCTATCATCATCAGGGAAATGAAAATGCACCTCTCTTAAAACCATCATCACCTAGAAAATCCTTATTATCCTCCTTTATAGACACGCTTAAATTAGGCCCTGCTGCTTGTATTTATTACATCTTATTCTATATGTTAATTGGTAATAGAAATTCATATGTGTGAGAGTGTGAAAAAAGGCTAATTTTTAAATAACAGCACCTATATTGTTGATGGTGTCAACCATATGTTGGATGTGTGTCGTTAGTATACCCATGGCAAAACTCAACTATATTCTTGTTCGTCATCTCCGTCGTCACCCACTGACATTACGTTTCAAATCAAGTCCTTCTGGTCTTATTGCCCCTGCCAATGGAGCTCAACCTACTGTCATATTACTATGTACATATCAAGCAATCGGTTTACAATACTACAAATATACCTTTGACGGTGTCAACATCATGTTTATCAACTTGATGCCGCTTGTCTTTTTTGTCATTCTCGATGACTGGTACCTAAAGATCTCCTCACCCACTATTGTGTTCACTTTATCACTTGCTGCAGTCATTCCTCTCTCTTACTTTATTGGTATGGGCGTGAGCTCAATTTCTGCACAGAGCAGTATGGGTGTCGGCGCTACGATCAATGCCACATTCGGTAGTATCATTGAAATCATTCTATATGGTGTTGCTTTAGTCAGTGGAAAAAGTGGGTTAGTGGAAGGTGCATTGATTGGGAGTTTCCTTGCAGGTGTATTACTCATGCCTGGTTGTTCGATGGTGAGCGGCGCGATCAAGCGAAAAGAACAGCGGTTCAATTCCAAAAGTGCAGGTGTGACGGCAACCATGCTTATCATGTCAATTATTGGCGCATTAGCACCCACTTTGTTTTATCAAATGTTTGGATCTGTAAGATAAAAAAAAAAAAAAATGAACCTCAACGTCTATTTATGCTCACATGATTTGCATAGTTTGAACTCAAATGTATTGGATGTCCTGATAATACCATGGTGAATGGTACATTAGCGTGTTCACGATGTTATTACGATCAATTGAATCCTACAGAAGATCCTGTCTATCAAAACAATGTAAAGCCTCTTATGTGGTTATGTGCAGCTATCTTGCCCTCGGTAAGAAAAAAAAAAAAGCACTCTGTCTATTAGCAGTTATTTTATTGACTCTATTTAGGCTTACATTGTAGGGTTAGTTTTTAGCTTACACACTCATGCGGATATGGTTTGGAAAAGTCAACATCATGACAAGGACCACGTGTCTTATTATCAACGATTAATGCCCTCCCATATCATTTCTCAACTGATGCACCATCAGCCTCGCAAGACCGAAGATAATAATATTCAATATAATACAATTGTAGCTGTTCCTAAACAACCCCCAAGCAACGGCTATATCTATGAAGACGGGGAAGAGGAAGAAGAAGAAGGAGCTGGTCATGACTCACCTAACTGGGGCAAAATCAAAAGTTTCATCATCTTATTCGGATGTACGCTCTTATACTCGATTATTGCTGAAGTTCTGGTAGACACGGTGGATGAAGTCATGAAAGATTCTCCATTAGATGAAAAGTTCTTGGGACTGACATTATTCGCTCTCGTACCTAACATTACTGAATTCATGAACGCCATCTCGTTTGCTTTGTATGGTAACATTGTGTTGAGTATGGAGATTGGATCTGCGTATGCTCTTCAAGTGTGTTTGTTACAAATTCCTGCTATGGTTGGGTTCTCGGTTTGGTATAATTATGGAAAAGAAGAGTTAGCGAAATTTACATTCAGGTACACTTGACTTCCAAAAAAAAAGGATATTAGTAGACTCATTCGTTGCATTGATAGCCTTGTGTTTCCTCGTTGGGACGTTATTTCAGTAATCTTTTCCGTATTTCTATTAACTTACACCTATCAAGAAGGAAAAGCAAATTATTTTAAGGGAAGCATCCTCATCTTAAGTTATGTCGTCTTAATTGCAGGCTTTTATTTCGTTCCTCATTCTTTTTCTGAACACGGTGTTCTCGTTGAATTCCCATCGGCTTAAACAAAAACCATTGTCTATATATTTATTACCACCATAAAAATAAATTATTTATTTGATAGAAAACAAGTTGTTAATTCGTACAAAAGAGATTATTTTATTTACAGATAGAATAGATAATGAAAATGAGTATGTTTATTGACGAGCAGCAAGTTCCTTGGCAGCAAGAGCAGCACGCTTAGCCATTTTGGCGTTAGACTTAGGACCCATAATACCACCACCCCAGTGACGACGAAGATCTTCCCACTTTTCAGTAAAGTTAGTATTGACAGCAGAGACAATAGTAGCCAATTCAGCCTTATCAGCTTCAGAGACTTCAGTCAAAGCAAGAGCAGTTGCAGTCTTCTTGTGAACAAGAGTACCAAGACGAGCCTTACCCTTGACGATACAGTAGGGGACACCCATCTTACGACAAAGAGCAGGAAGCCAGAGAACCAATTCAATGGGATCAACATCATCGGCAATGACGACGAGTTGAGCCTTCTTGGCTTCAACAAGAGCGGTAATGTGGTTAATACCGTATTTGATGACAACAGGCTTATCGGTCTTGGCAACTTCTTTCTTTTCGGCCTTAGCTTGAGCAGCGGCACGAAGACGATCACGCTTTTCACTCTTGGATTCAGGTCTGTACTTGTGCAACAATTTGAAGACTTGAGTAGCTGTGTTCTTGTCTAAAACTTGAGTAAATTGGTTGATAGCAGGAGGGACCTTGAGACGTTGGTAGATGATCTTCTTTTGACGCTGAAGTCTAACATAGTGGGGCCATTTAACGAAACGAGAAACATCGCGCTTGGGTTGAACATCTTGACCAATACCAAAGTTCTTGGGGGTCTTTTCGACTAAGGGGTTGGTGGCAGTCTTGGTAGCTTGCTTGTTACCTTTGACAGGGTAAGGGGCAACTTTTTTACCAGTGGATTTCTTGGTGGCAGGAGGCTGTCATGGAGTGATAAGGGTTTGATCAGATTCAAATTTTTATAATAAAAATTCACAATTCTGATAAAACTACACTCTAACCAGTTGAATTTTTCCCAAATGAATGAGAAAAAACGATCAACTCAGCCAGACACTTTTGTTACGATGTAGGGAATACATCTTGTCGAACAAAAAGTGGAGTTTTTCATATTGTTTTCATGTGTGTATATATCTTTAACACTTACCATAGTTAACGGATGGATGCAGACGGATACTGTAAGAGAAAGAAAGAATCAGTAAGATGGATAGTGCCCTTGAAAAATAAAGTAGTATTTTTTGAAACAAGCAGTCATAGTTCCGGTTCGGACTAATTTGCTCTTGATTTAATAAAGTATTTCTACTTCAAATTCAGACGAAGTTAATTTTTTTCTGGACGAATTGAAATTAATTTTTGGATACTTAGCTTACCTATTTTGGAAAATATAAAAATTTTTTTCAGATAAAAAGAAAATGATTTTAGACGAATCAGAGTTAATTATTGGACTATTGTCTTACCTATTTTGGACAAAATAAAAATGAGTTTGGATAAATAGAAATCAAAACATCAACTGATATCTTATAGATATATGTACTTGTTTAGAACGTGTGATAATGTGGTATGTAACGCATGATTAATAGATAATAATTTCTGGAGATACAATGGATGAACATTGAAAGACGTTAGTATGAGTATTCTCTTCTGGTAAAACTGATCCCTCATCCTAGTAATGTAAGAG
>JNEK01001761.1:0-30969 GCA_000697295.1 Mucor indicus B7402
GACAAGCGCCCCCTCCTCCTCTACCCACAAGAAAATCCGTCCTATGCCTTCCGATGACGGTTCTCCTGAGGAAGGAAATATTGATAGGGTAAACCTTTGATGCAGGTAATTTCCATACCATTCATTGTTATTCGTTTGTTTAATTTCCATTTTATATTTTGTCCAAAATAGGTAAGACAATAGTTCAATAATTAACTCTGATTCGTCTAAAATCATTTTTATATATCTGAAAATAATTTATATATTTTCCAAAATAGGTAAGCTAAGTATCCAAAAATTAATTTCAATTCGTCCAGAAAAAAATTAACTTCGTCTGAATTTGAAGTAGAAATACTGTAAAGTGTCTCCTCAAATTACACAAATATGCTCAAATAAAGTTAAATTTCGCCCTGTAACTTCGATATCATTAGAATATAAGAGTTCTTTTTTTTATTTTTTATTTAAATTATAAAAGGGCAAGAGTGGGGGATAATCTAGTATTATACACGATATTTTGGTTTTTTTTTTTTTTTTTTAGTCCTTGGTGACATTATGAATAGCTTCAGCAAGATATTTAACATTATGAGAAGAAATACCAGCCATAGAGATTCTACCATCTTGGGTCAAGTAAACGTGCCAGTCAGACTTAATCTTGTCAACTTGTTCAGGAGTCATGCCGGAGTAACAGAACATACCAATTTGGTCAGTGATGTGGTTCCAGCTCTTCTTGGAACCAAAGTCTTGTTCGAGATGGTGTCTAAGCTTGGTTCTCATGGAGATGATACGATCAGCCATGAGCTTCACTTCATCAAGCCATTCTTGCTTCAACTCAGGTGTGTTCAAGACAGTGCTGACGAGATGAGCACCATGGATAGGAGGGTTGGAGTACATAGGACGAATGATAATCTTGAGTTGAGATTCAACACGTGCCTTTTCTTCAGCATCAGCACAAACAACAGAGAAAGAACCAACACGCTCACCATAGAGACCCATGTTCTTGGCAAAGGATTGAGACAAGACAACTTGATGACCTTCTTCAACGAACTTACGAAGAGCATAAGCATCGTTAGTGCAGTCACCAGAAGCAAAACCTTGGTAAGCCATATCAAAGAATGAAAAGTGCTCACGTTCCTAATAGTAAATCGTATCAGTCCGTTGCTCAATTAACTATGTTTCTTATTGTTTACCTTCATGACTTTAGAGATTTCGTTCCACTGTTCCTTGGTAGGATCTACACCTGTGGGGTTGTGGGCACAAGCGTGAAGCAAGACAATGGTGTTCTTGGGTGCTTTCTATAAAAATGGATGACTCATCAATGACCTTATTCTCAATTCTACAGCCTTCTTTTTCCAACTTACATGAAGATCTTCCAACATGCCATCAATGTTGAGACCGTTCGTTTGCTTATCAAAATAAGTATACTTTTCTAAAGAAAGACCAGCGTTCTTCATGATGGGAATGTGGTTGCCCCAAGTAGGGTTAGGAACAATAATGTTCTTAGCCTTGGGGTACCAAGCATTCAAGAATTCAGCACCTAAACGAAGAGCACCAGTGCCTGAAATAGATTGAGTAATAGCGAGCTATCGTAAAAATTATGTTACATTCAGTGTTTCAGATAAATGTTTTTTTTTTTTTTGTACATACTCTATTTTCAGTAATGACAGGGCTATCTTCGCCATAAGCAAGAGGACCAGCAGCTTGAAGGAAGCTAGGTACACCAGTAATACCAGCATATTCCTTATTCACATTACCATCAAGCAAGATTTGTTCAGCCTGAAAATTTTTTTTTTTTGTATGAGTCATACAGAATCTTACCGCCTTTTTTTTTTATGATTTTACCTTTTTAACAGAGTTCAAAACAAAAGGCTTGCCTTCATCATCACGGTAAGCACCAACACCCAAGTTCATCTTTTTGGGAGAAGTGTCTCTTTTGAAAGCTTCAGTAACACCTAAAATGGCATCAGGAGGACCTAACGCGGGAAAATTTCCATTAGTAAAACGATTGATTTTTTTTTTTGGGAAAGGGTTTACCTTGGGGGACAGCATTCCAAGTAGAGATAAAGGCACGAGAGGCCATACGAGAAGGCTTAACTGAGGCACGGGTAATAGAAGAAAGCATGATTTCTGTTTAAAGAGAAAAAGAAAGAAAGAGCAGGAAAAGAAAAAAAAAGGGGTGGGGAGGGGGAAAGAAAATATATATGGGCTTAAATATATATTGTATATTGGATGATCTAAGCTCAAATTCGATGACAGTCCGTAACTTTTTCATGGATCAGCGACTTTATCGGAAGACATTAAAATGAGTTTCCTCCCATTTCTAAGCGAGACTTTCTTCATATATTCAATAGTTGCATGTTTCGAAGTTTCCTTCTCTATTCCCTTTAAAGAGATTAATGGTCAACACTATATAACTTCTCGTGAATATAACCCAATCATCTGGGAATTAATTCCATGGAAACCAGACCAGCTGTCTTGTTCCAGACACATGTCAAATTCTCACACAATAAAAATAGAAATCTGAAAATAACTTTAATTCTTTAGAACTTTACACTTAGTCAAGGTGTCACTCCAAAGTGACTTGATATCATTTTCTTTTCCATTTATACTGACTCGAGGTATATTTTGAGCTCTTCCGTTAGCCCAGTAAGTACCACTTTGTCCGAGATCTTTGGTCAAGCACAAATACAATGGTGTTTTTGAGCCCTCTTTTGGTGACAACATGATAAAATCAAACAGTCTCGACATCAAAGGCAAATTAAACACCGTAGTATGAGCAAACAGTTTTGTACGTACAGTGCCAGGATGATACGCTACATATCTATTTTAGCAACAATTTAGTTTTATGAGAGATACCACTTACAATAAACAGGTATAGAGGTTGTCTTTGCTAGTTCTTGAACGAGATGAGCTACACATGATTTACTATATGCATAATGACCTAGACCATCCATAAAGTAAGTCTCCATAGGCTTGGATGTCTTGAGATCTCTTGCAGCGTACATAGTTGAGCTTGATGCAAATAATACGCGTCCTGATTTCGTATCTAAGTAGGGCAGTAATAATTGTGTCAAGTAAAAAGGAGACAAGTAATTCTATGACATTGAGTTACTAAAAATACAGGTAAAGCTCTCTTTTCTTCAACTTTACTATCTGACATTGCGACTCATAACCATCTTTTGTTTTTGTAAAAGGAACATTCATAACGCCGGCATTATCTATCACATCATTAGAAGGTTGAATAAACCCTAAGAACTGTCAACTTACTTATAAGTAATTGAATATTCCTATTTTTAATTTCTTCTGCAAATCTGCGCACAGACTCAAAAGATGTTAAATCCACTTGAACGCATGATATCTTATCTGATCCTGTCACCGACTTTAACTTTTTTATCTCTGCTTCACAAAGCGATTTGGATCGTACACCTTTTATCATTTCGTTTAATTTTGGCACACGCACACACACACACACACACACACTTTTTATCTATGTGGGTTACCTATTATCACATGGAAATTGGCCAAGAGTAGACCTTTACAAATCTCAAACCCTATGCCTGAATCACCACCCGTTATTACAGCCAAACGGTTTTCACCGTGAGTAGGTATAAGTGCATCGACTTGAGCTTCATTAGCTGATTGATCCACCGCACCAAATAATCCACGTTTACAGCAGACAATGTATAAAGTTTCAACCATGCCAATCAAGTAGACTTTAATGAAGACGGGGATCCATGTGGATTGATGGCAAATAATGTTGAATGCCTCTAATCGATAGTCAGAAAGAGGTCCATTGTTATCATTACTGGTTATTAGTTGAATTGTGAGTTTATTGAGTTGCAAGTAGTAGTAACAGCCAATGAAGGCTAGGCTTAAAAAGCATAGCACCACGAACATGACAGTAGTCAAAAAAAAAAAAAAGCAAGGATGTGTCTTCAAACACTTTAAGGCGGAGTATTTGATCTGTTTAAGCTCGTGGTTTAACAGCAAGAACGTTCACGCCAAAAATAATCAAAAATGCATGGTCTTATGGAGGTGAGTTGACTGCGCCCTCATGTTATTTTGCATGAAAGATGAGGCATTGGCTGCTATGGAGAATAAACGAGTGATCGTTTATTCAAATACGTTGACGCTCGGCATGATGGAGAAATTTATCCCGGCCATGGGGTTCAGTTGTCTAAACATAAAATTAACTTTTTTTTTTTTTCTTTATTCATCTTTTTGACATTTTGAAAATGACTTCCCCATTCTTCTGGAAGGCTGGTACAATTCTTGGTATAGTAAACGTGCTTGCTTATTTAATGAAATGCTAATAACATGATTAGGTGCTACTGGCATTGGCTTAGGTGCTTTCGGTGCGCATGGTCTTGTGAAGGTGGTGGGTGATAATCCTACTAAACTCAAGAACTGGTCCATGGCTGCTCAATACCAAATCATTCATGGCGTTACTTTAGTTGCCTTATCTGCAGTTGCTCCATCAGTAAAACGTATTCACCCTGCTGCTATGCCCTTGATGCTTGGCGGCACTCTTATGTTCAGCGGCTCTATTTATCTCTTGACCCTGAATCGTGATAGTTTTCGGGCTCTTGGTCCAGTGACACCATTGGGCGGTGTCGCCATGATAGCTGGTTGGGCAGCACTTTTATTGTAATAATAAACAAGTTTAATTATCAGCCATTATTAAGATTATACCACGTTTTTTTTTTTTTTTGCTGTTTATTTTTACTTTTTTTTTTCTTCTCCTTCTATACAAATGAACGATAATAAAAAGGCTGCAAAGAAGAGTGCCTGGAAATGGTGGCAGAAAAAAAATTCCGACAATAACATTAACATAATGGAGCATCAAGAGGAAGTGGCATCGATTGCTCAATCTTCACTTATTGTTCAACATTCAGTTTATTCCGAAGACATTACTTCAACAGCGTCTATCAAAAGCAAGCCTTGGGCACCTACTATTGATAACGAAGACACAAGTACAATTGTGAATCATGTAGAATCTAATGTGAAATCAAGTACTTTAAGAGCTTCCAACTCCTCAGCCGTAAACCCGCCCTCAATAAGCTCGTCCACTGTGCCTGTATATAATTTTCAACCTGAACCTACTCGATCAGACTCCATTTTATTCTCTGGCATAAAAGTAAAACTATATACTATACAAACAACAAAATAATCACTCATATCTTTTTTAATATGTACAGGCAAAATTTGGCAAATGGGTAAACACTAGAAATGATTAAAAAAAAAAAAAAAAAGAAGTCTAAAAGGGGGGGTTGTTTTACTTTTTATTACAAAAAATCACTTTTGGATTTTTTCTGGTTTTGTTTTTCTCTCTTTTTCACTTATTACATATAAAAAAAAAAAGCTGTTTAAGCAGTAGCTTCTTCAGCAGTACCTTCTTCACCAGCCATATGAGCCTTGAGAACATCCATAGCTTCATTGATTTTACTATCCAAAGCTGCACTGTCTTCGAGGAGGTTCAATAATTCAGCGTTGTCCATTTCCAAAAGCATACCAGTGATCTTACCAGCGAATTCAGGTTGATGGGCGCTGATCAAAGGATAGAGACGTTCACCAAGCATTTGCTTTTGAGCTTCAGCGGGAGCAGCAGCCAAAGCAGCGGCGGTCAAAGGAGCAGTAGCGTCAGCAGTCTCTTGGGCAGGTTGTTGACGAGCTTGGTTAGCATACTTGCGCTGGCCAGCAGCACCACCACGAGGAGCACGAGGTTGACGAGGAGGACGAACATTGTTGGGAGCGAAACCTTGAGGAGGGAAACCAGGCATGGGTTGACCTTGTTGAGGAGCCCAACGAGGACGAGGCATCATACCGTTAGGAGGGAAAACGGGACGTTGGCCTTGAGCAATGAAACCGCCAGGAGGAGCATAGAACATGGGAGCACCGGGCATGTAACCAGGAGCACCAGGCATAGCCATACCTTGTTGCATACGCATACGTTGAGCCATTTGAGCTTCTAATTGAGAGCGGCGGACTTCCTTACGTTGAGCAAGAGCAACATAGATGGGCTTGGAACCAATCATACGACCATTCATTTCAGTGACAGCCTTGGTGGCTTCATCGGGAGAAGAGAAACAAACGAAACCGAAACCCTTAGAAGTACCTTTTTCATCACACATGACCTTGGCAGAAGTAATAACACCATAAACGGAGAATTCTTGACGGAGCTTCTCATCATCGATATCATCATCCAAGTTCTTGATGTAGAGGTTGACACCTTGATACTTGGCGAGCTTTTCGAGCTTGGCTTGTTCGTATTGCTTGCGGAGTTCTTCTTCACGTTCAGTCTTCTTTTGAGCACGAGCAACATAGAGAGTCTTGCCATTGACTTCAGTTTCGTTCAAAGCATCGACAGCCTTTTGAGCGTCTTGATGGTTTTCAAAGTTGATGAAACCGAAACCCTTGGAGTTACCTTCTTCATCGACTTGAACAACAGCAGAGGTAATGGGACCATATTTAGCAAACATTTCGCTTAATTGGTCATCCTTGACAGATTCGTCCAAGTTCTTGACATAAATGTTGGTGAATTTAGCTCTGTATTCTTCAATCTTAGCTTGACGTTCCTTCTTAGAGACATGACGACCAACATAACTAAATTTTCAAGTCAATATATTTTTTCCGAAATATATATATATATACACTAATTATATTACTTACACTTTCTTGTCGTTCAAGAGCATACCGTTGACATGCTTGATAGCGTTATCGGCAGCTTCTTCAGTTTCATAGTGAACGAAACCATAACCCTTAGAGTTACCACTTTCGTCCAAAGCAATCTTACAAGACAAGATGTTACCAAAAGCAGAGAAAGTATCATGAAGAGCCTTGTTATCAATAGTAGTATCAAGGTTCTTGATAAAGACATTGCCAGAACCAGTCTTACGGAGAGAAGGATCACGTTGGGACCACATAATACGGCAAGGCTTACCCTTGATTAAAGTATAGTTAAGACTTTCCAAAGCACGTTCACCTGTCAAATTTTTATAGGAGAAAAAAAAAAATTTTTTTTTTTTTTAGTAGTTGTAAAAGAGGAGTATTTTCTTTTATGGGACTTACCATCAACAATGTTATGAAAGTTAACATAGGCATAACCTAAGCTGCGACGAGTGACAGCATCACGACAGACACGAATGGAAGCAACAGGACCGATCATGTTGAACATTTCGAAAAGCATAGCTTCAGTGACGGAGGGATCAAGTTCACCAACGTAAAGAGAAGCGGAAGGAGAAGGGTTAGCACCAACAGGAGCAGAAGCTTGAGCTTGAGCAATTTGTTGTTGTTGTTCAGCTGAAAGTTGTTGGACGGGAACAGCTTCAGCAGGTGTGGCGGCAGGTGAAGTAGACATGATAATTTCGGTTTTTTCTATTTTTATAATTTTTTTTTGTAAAGCTTTATAATTTTTTTTTTTTTTTTATTGAATAAGTCGTCAAATCTGAAGGGTTAGAAAAGATTAGACAAAAAAAAAAGAGGAAACTGGCGATTGAAAAACGTCGAAAGAAAAAAAAAGAAAAAAAGAAAATAAATAAAATAATCTCCTTCTAACAAAAAAAAAAAATTTTTTTTTTTTTTTATCATTGTAATCGGGTCGAACTAAAGCTTCCCCAAGACAAAGAGGAAAGAACCATAACTATGAATAGCATGGAAGTGGTCATGAAAAGCAGTCACGTGGGCTTAGACTTCCTTAACATTGGAGGTGTTTCAATGTAATTGTATCCGATCTAGCCAAAACTTAAAATGTCCTATATTATTTTTACACCAAGCAATGATTCTTTTTTTATTAATCAAATGGAAGGGGTCGAGGTTTTGATGCACCATGACCAGATTTCAAAGCGGCTGCTGCTATAGCACTTGGAACAGGAATACCACAGCAATCGGGATATTCCTGACCCATGGCAAAGACACCTTCACCTCCAGTTGAAGGTGTGTGTATATGACCACACTCATCTTCCATATCTTCCGTCTGACTATGACCTCCTTCAAAATAGATCAGACTTCCAAACATAAAGTGCTGCATGATCGGAAGTTTGGAAAGTACTTCTGCTTTATACATTTTAATCATGCCTTGATTTACTTTGACCCAAGTCTTACATGCAGATATATCGTCTAACATGGGTGAATGCCAGCGTAATGATGCTGTTGTTTTGACTGTATTAATAAACTGAATACAAGCGAGATACATGTAAGATTTTGAAAACTGCTCCACTGTGTCGACGTCATGAATCGATTTTGGCTTAATATGCTTATGATCTATTTTTCGGATTAAAATACTCCTTTCATTTCGGAACAAAAAAAAAAAAAAAAGAAATTGCTTACCTAATAATTGTGCAGAACCAAATAGAAATGGAAGGAAATGATAATCGTCAAGACCCCACACACCATGCGATCCAGCAGGTTCAAGCCAATATTCAAACTGTAACTTTCTCATCAACTTGATATATCTATGTTTACAAGTTAAGTAAAAAGCTTTTCATAATTCTTTAATTCTGTACCTTACAAAGATGCGTAATACTACTGCTTTATCATCGCTTTCTTTTAAAACCTGTAACTTTTCCAAACAAAGCCTTTTTTAACAAGTCAATGCGTGCTCTACTCTTTTAACTAGTTACTTTTTACTTACAACCATGCCATAAAATTAGCTTCATGTCCAGTGCCATAATCAATTCTTTTTTGATTTCCAAAACTTTCATAAAAGTACTTTCCAACTTCCTCTATGGCTGGCTCAGGTACAAGGCCTTTAAAGAGTTCTGGAACAGACTATAAAACCTCATTAGTGTCAACATCAACATCAAACTTCTTTTTTTTTTTTTTTTAACTTTACAAGCTGTACTTTATCATAAAAGATTTTGAAAGCTGGATTACCAAAACGCGATTTCTCATTTTCAACAGGTGGAATCTCATCAATCCATCGAATTAAAGTGTCTAAAATATCAAGGATACGTTCAACATTCTATAAAATTGTTTGATTAGAACACAGTACACTATCAAAGATGAAGGGATGAACCTTTGAAACTTCTATTTCAGAATCGATTTTCGAGTTTTTAACGGCATCGTTTAAACGTTCAATGTAGCCAATATATTCCTTGTAAGCATTCGAAACAAGGAACTCTTCCAAGTCTTCTTTTGTTACAATTCTTTTTGTTGGAACTTGATATCCTTCCGTAGTCATTATTAAATAGAAATGGTATTTATTTAAACGCAAAAAGCTGAATAAACGTTGATCTGTGACTGGTATGATTTTTCCTTGTGTTCAAAATAAGACAAGTTTGGATGGCGAATCCCTTGAATGGTAACGCACTGCAGAATGTGTCCTTTGCTTTAAAGAAAGAGACACGTATACACATATAAATGAGAGTAGACGGGTTTATTTCTTAGTAGTTGCCTGTGCTTAATATATGAACAAAAGGTAGAACAAGAACCACGATTGAGAGCCCCTCAAACATTTTTATAAGTTATCTTTAGATTTATATCTTGATTTAACTTTGCCTATTTACTGTACACAACTGCTCAAATGGTACAACGTCGTGAGGTGTCTTTAACGATTTTGCATTTCTTTAGGGTACTGTAACTCAATAGTCACAATGTGACGGTGCACGTTTGGCAGACAGGAGTAGAAAAAAAAAAAATTGATGTTTTTTAAGTAAAGAAATACAAATGAACGAGTTAACCTCTGAAAAGATCGCCAAAGCACTTAAGGGTGCTGGCCTTTCTTCGAAACAAAGAATAGAAAAAGCTCAAGAGGCTTGGAGCAACGATGCTATTTTCTTTCCCAACAAAGACGATTTCTTATTCGAATGGATCAGTTCTGCATTCGCAAAACCCAATTTAAAAAAGTAAACAAGTTTTTTTTTTTTTTTTATTATTATTGTTATTCTTTTAGAAAGAACTCACTCACCGCTGACTCTCTTTAGAATGGACGATTGTTGTCTTTTACAGTTACCTTATTGGCAATTATTAGCTGACCTTTTACACCACTACCAAATTCGACAAGATCGATCGATCCCGACTATTCATGTTAATTTCGTCTCTTCTATATCGACATTATTACAACTCCTGTACAAGGACCCTAAAGAAAAGCGCATTGAATTTTTAGCAGCTGCTCGAACATGCTTGACGATTTTATTTTCTGACAGTTTCAATTCGTGTTACAGACCTGCTTTTGAACACGTTTCTTCTGCAGTAGATCAAGTGTTGGATGCCTTAAGTTTACAGATAGACCTTTGCTCTTCCAACAAGAACGAAAACATGAATTTACAGGAATTGTGTGCTATAGCTCAACTTTTATTGACAAAGTTCGATCTTCAACTTGTTTTGGCGGTAAATCAGAAAAAGATCTTCTTATCTATGGTAGAAAAGTCACTTGGTAAACTCTTACTGGTACGCCGTCGAATTCGCCCTTATAGCGATAACATAACTCAGACTATTACGGATATTATTTGTCACTCTTTATTTCATGCAGATACAGTTTTGGAATTCACGTCTGTTTTGAAAGATGCCAGCAGTGGAAATAAGAAGCAAACGAATTACGTCGCAAAACTATTCGAGTGTCTTGATAGTATGGCTAAAAATCAAAACGATGTTGAAATTGTGTTAGATAGTAAGGAAACTTGTGTCAACTCTTTTTTTGGGGGGAAGAAACTTATATTTCTGTTAGCTGTGGATATTTTACCTATTTTATTGTCTGCTTTTCTTGACTCTTTTAGAAAGAAGCGTAATACGAGCACAAGTACAATGCAAGACATCAGTAGAATGGCAGAATTCGGCATGTTTACTTATTTATTGGATACACTCTCGATTATTAAAGACAAACATATATCTGCTTATCTCAAGACACTTCGACTTCTTTTACAAGAAGCATTGACATGGAACATCTATACAGCACGTAACGATGAAATAGGAAACTCTCAACTAGAGTCACTGAACAAGATCGCCGATAATGTTGTGAGCTATCTTGACGATACCAGCAGTAAGTTTTTGGAAGAATGAAAAGGAAAGGAGATTGACGTTCCTATTTGTAGAATACAACCAAAGCCTTGTATTAGGTGTAGCTAATGCTTTATTACAAATCGACTTTTCTTTAATTGAAACTCGTATTCAAGCTGTATGGCCAGTCATTTTGAACGTAAGTTGTAAAATAAAAGTGGCAAGCATTGATTTAATGGGATTGGTCTGTAGGCAGAAGAGTCCGCCTATGTATCTTGCCTCGAATTCGCAAAATCCATTCTCCGTACTTACTCTGCTTCTCGTCAAATCGATGTATATATTGTTGATCTCATTCAGCACATCCAACAAATCCCATCCGATAGCTTAATAACAGTCTTGAAGAAACCCATGTTCTGCCGAGACTACTTGAACGAGTGAGTACTTGTGTATTGTTTTTTTTTTAAAAAATATACTCATTCTTGTTGAATAGATTTTCTTCAACTGTTGGAAAATCAATGCCAGTTGCTCAATATCCCGGCACCTTTAAAAACTTCCAAGATAATTTAGTGAAATCGCATGTTTCCCAGAAAGGAAAAAAGTCTTGGATAGTTGCTTTGATCGCTATGTATTTTGTAGAATTCATTCATGCCATGAAATTGAGTCAACATCAATTGAAGAATTTTGAGGCGCCAGTCACGCATGTCTATGAATCATTGGTAAAGCCCTCTATTCAAAACTACGATCCTTTAAATGTGGAAGAGACAATTTTACCAGCATTTCAAATCCACTCAGCCTTAGCATCGGCATTTTTTCCTATTTATATTGCCAAATTTGAAGCAAGCGAATTAGAATGGTTGGCGAGTATATATAGTAAGGTGTTCAAGGAGCATGTCAAAGCCGATACAATGATATCTCGTCTTGTTATTATAAGCACTGTAAAGTATACATCAATTCATTTAAAGAGAGATGTTGTGCTCATTGTTATTAGGTAAATATTATGCTGCAACATGCTTATTATGCAACTCTTTTAGAAAATTTGTCAAATACAGCGGCATCTTCATTGATCAATTTGGTGATTGACTATGTTGTTGAAGAAGACAGTGCGTGGTATAACACTGCACAATGGAACGGCTCGATATTAGGCCTCGAAGATGAATATACTCTCAAAGTTGCTTGTTGGAAACTCTTATCTGATGAATGGTTTGAATCCATAGTGTAAGTTGTTTATGTCCATTGGATAGGAAAGAAGACTGAACCTGTCTTTTCTTTTTTTTTTCTAGGCGTTTTGTCGATAGGCAAAGAGCACAAAAACTCGCATATATTATTCACATGTCGCTTATGAATGAAAACAGTTCAAGCACACTTGTATCAGTTCAATTGTTAAACAAAACTCTTCTTCGGTCAGCTAACTTTTATGAAGCGAAATGCTTCAAAGGTACTTTAATTGAACAGAAAAAAAAAAAAAAAACGGACAGTTTTAACTGGGTTCAATTAGATTGTAATATTCCCATTATCTTGAACGCACTTGTTGAATTATTTGATACAAAGTTGAAAGAGTCGAGTTCAGGCGATTTGTCAAACAAAACAATGGAAATGATTACAAGTTTAGAAATATCAAAAGTACTGGAAATAGACACCAAGGAGGTACAATCCTTATCGACATTCCTCAATCAAGCGAACGACGCCATGGATGAAGACGTAGACACAACTACTACAAATTACGTGAATCAACTCTGTGCGTTATTAAAGTTGCTCTTATTGTTCCCCAACGAATGTTTTGAGAAAATCGAGCGTTCGCATGTTGTTTATTTAGCTACTCTGATTGATATTTGGTCAGTGACATGTGGTAGTGCCGATGTACTTTATCGAATGAAGGTTTCGCTTATGTGTCGTGGACTTCAGCTCAAATTTATGGATTATTTCAGCACACACAGTCTTCTTGTAAGTAACACATGAACAGTTGAATGCCCTTTTTTTTTTTTTTTCTTATTTTTGTTGTTGCTGTAGGGTATGGATGATAGAATACTTGAATGGTTGATTTCATCCAACAAGAAATGGACTGCACAATGTACAGTTGAATTTGAAAATACCTATAAATCGATAGAACAGGAAACAAATCGTTTGGATTTCCTTATATTGCGCAAGATTATTGGTATTGCTGGCTCGAAAACACCCGACGAGCACGCCTTGTCTTACTTTGAAAACTCGCTCGAACATCGTATCAAGCTTGTCGTTGAGAACGGTGAAGGTTTAATACAATTAATCAATTTCCTTAGCGCGCTTAACTTGGTTTTAGAAAACAGGTAACTTATTGATGTTTCCATAGTCGACGCTTATTAACACTCTTTTTTAAGAAAATCAACGGAAGAAACAGCCATTTATGCAAAAGCCAAGCTGTCAGTGATTAGCAAGTTTGTTACCTCTGAATTAGAAACAACGAAATCAACTGTTTCCAAACTGCACGATGAAATAATTTCTAGTAAAGATAGTGAATTGATTAAGAAGAATGAGCCAACCTTTAAAAGAGTTGCTCATATTTTACATTTGACGCGATTATTACAAAATTATGCACTCACCGTTGGACCTGAAGTAGATGAAGGTAAATAGAAAAGATTCCCAAGCGATAACGATACCGAATGCTTTATATAGTTATTGCAGCCCAGGAGCTATCCAAGACACTAACTAATCTGGCATCACCCTTTATCCAATTTTTACAAGCAACACTTTCTTCCAAAGAGCTTAAGAACAATGCTGTATTACAAATGACCACTGATTTTATTGCTGCTTTTTGTTCCATTTTGCAAAGATATCAACAGGTGGACACTACAAAGCTTGTTTTAGCTGCTATTTGGTTTGTTTATTCTCTTGTTTATCAAACTGGTAAGCAATACACACACGATATACACAATTAAAGACTCACCTTTTTTTTTTTTGATACAGGCGACAAAGAGTCATTGAATACTTTATCAAGTGCGTTTGCTTCATGGATTCAATCTTTAACAAAAGAACAATACACTATTATTTTTGATAGTTTTATGGAACAAGCAGAGGAAGAAGTAGCCAACCGTGCAAATGTTAAAAAGGAACAACACCATTTAGTTTACTTGTCTCTTTTCTCTCTTTTAGTGAACCATTGTGCTGCTGGTAAGTGATGTATGAAGTAAATACTACATGTAGACTCATGTTTCATAGCTGAAAAGGGCCGTTTGAGAAAACAAATACCTTCTATAGCTCTCAAGCTATCTCTTATTGCTGGTAAAACTACTGATTTGACATATTTAGAACGCATGTTAAAAATGTTCACTCAAATCACTGGAGACCAGGTAATACATTTGTATTTGTGTAAAACATTGGTAATTCAACCCTTTAATGTAGACTTATCATATGAATGATTACGATGCGTCTATCTTATTATCCTGTGTTATGCAGATCGCTCATCCTACTGCATCTGAGCGCTTCAAGGACCAGATGAATTCAGAAAAGGCCAATGCATTATTTGTTGACGTGTGTAGTATTCTTTCGAATCTCATTAGTCTTCACAAGGAGCAACTTGTGTATATGATGCCTCCTTTTGTCGCATTTGTTCAATCGTTATTCCACTGCTTCAAAACATCTTACGTGTCTCTTGTGTCTAGAAAACGAAAGCGAGAGAGTGATCAAAAGGGACGCTCAGTCTCTTTGTTGCAAACATATGCTCCTTTAAACCATGGTTCGGCTACACGACTTGCACGTGTGTTGACCACCATACCACAAAAGCAACATGTGGGAAAGACGGTCAAGAGTGCACAATCGATGCAAAAGATCATTTCGAAACATACGCCTTCACTCCTGTTAGAATATTTCACCATTCAATCCAATGCGACCATGACGATTGTGGATCCCAGTATCAAGTCGATTTTGACGAACGCTTTGTATGATATTTTAGATTTGTGTTCTGATAACGATCGAAATTTTGTTTTGTCCTGTTTGGATGCTTCTGGAAAGTCTTTGTTTAAGGACTTTTATAATAGTTGGAAAGAAAATCATAAATATTCTGGTCAATAAAATTGTTCATACCATTGGAATCATTTTTACCTACGTAGAAGCGTTCGTAAGACACGCATCGAGAGTGCTGTGTGCCTTGATTCAATATCGCGCGATCTGACAAAATTGGGCGTTCGATAAAAAAAAAAAAAAAAATGACTATTTCAAATTACTACTTTCGATGGTGGTGTTAACAATGCATCATTGAGATTGGCATATTAATCTTCATTCGATGTTTTAATGTAGTACATCATGCGCGCCTCTCATTAAATCTGGTACACATTAGGGATACTTCTCCCCCCCCCCCAGACTTCTCCATTATTTATTTAAAGACACGTTTTATTTCATTTTCGTGTAACAACTTCTCCTTATTTACTGTTTTCACACACGACAAATCTAGATGCTAATAATCAAGATTCCCCATTGAAAAAAAAAAAAAAAAATTATTCTTGGGAATGAATGAGTGACTACATTTTGCGCCATCAAAAAAGTACATTGAATTGTTCTTTAAGCTTCGAAAATAGGAGAGAGAAAAAGAACATGGCGAATAAATTGGTCCCACTTTCTAAATTTGTAAATAGGATCTCGATACCGTATAGATTTCCTTTTATGAGGCTTTTTTTTTTTTTTTTTTCGTGCAGGGTATCAGACATTTACTCATAAACTTATGATCGATTTCCAGTGTATACAGTAATTGAGAAGGCAGAAAAGAACAAAAAAAGACAAAAGTGGAGTATTTTATTCTGTTTTGTTCTACTCTCTTCTAAATGAAGTAGTAGTGTGTAAATATTTTAGCTCTATTTATGATTTTAGTTTTTATACTACTACGACGGAAGAAGGGATATTTTATATAATATTATTGCTGGGTTAAAATATAACGGGTAAAAAGCAAAAATCAAATCAAGGTTTTTTACTAATTAGTCTAAATGGGCAAATTATTCTGTGAGGATCGAAATCGTGTAGATATTTTCTCGATCTTGATATTTTCGCTGATAGGCTACATTTTTTGTATAAATACTACTGCTCACTCTCAATTCTCCTCCCTCACCTTCTAATTTAATAATAATAACAAAATGATTAATAACACTTATACCATGCCTGTTACTCAAACCTCATCTATTACACGTCAACATAACAACTGTCATTCTACTACTTGTACTTCTTCTTCTTCTTCAACATCTACTTCAAATATCTCTCATACTACTCCAGCAACATCCATTAAGCTTAATTGTGATATTGAATCAGGGTTCTGTCAATATTGTGGAGTCGACACATCTCTATTTGTGTAAGTGATTCTTTGTATGATTATTCATTGGTAATTTGTTGACTGATAAATTTTTATAATTATAGGCATGAATTCTGGTGTCGATACTCTAGTCAATAAAATTACTGTATTTGGAAATCACTCGATGAACATTCGAATTCCTTCTATTTATTTGTGTACAAAGTCTTTTTTTAATACCCCCCCATGAAAACAAATAAGAAAATAAAAACAGCATATAAAATATTTGTATATTTTGATAATATACCAGCATTAGATTATTGGTCTCTGATTGAATAAATAATGTTATTTGTAGTCGCATTGTGATCTAAGGAGGCCCCTTTAGCTTAAGGTGAGCAATTGTTTCATCACTTTAATGTAATCAGACGGTCTAGTATAAACAAGATATCTAGTTTCATTTCTTGCTGTGTTTTTATTTTGAATCCAAAAAAAAAAAAATCAACTGATATTATTTGTATGTACAGGGGGGGTATATAGATAATTTACTCAGTATAGCCAAGAGTCAAATGCAAAATATCACGAGTTAACAAGTCATCTTGCTGTTCAGGTCCACTTGTCATCTTAGAACCATCAACACTATGCGGTTCTTTTATAGATAAGCAACCAGGAGCAATCCAGTTTCTCGGGACAAGAGGTTTTCTTCCCCAACTCATATAATATTGAAAGTACGATTGATACTTGCTACATTCTTGAGTAATACAGTCCAATGTATCTTGATATTCACTTGCTGTCATATCATAAGTCTTTATCAAATAATCTTTATAACTTTTGATAGTGTCTATGAAACTGCAAGTCACAGAATCCATCATTCCACCGTCGTCGTTGAACCCAACAGATACATTCTGACAATGGATATCTGTTAATTCAAGTTCGTTTTTTAGTATTTCACCTAAACGTTGTGTCCATGTCACATCAAACATTTGAGAGGCAACTGCAATTGTTAAATAAAAAAAAGGAAATTACAATAAACATGGATATACTTTACAGTTTGAAAAGATGGCCTCTGTTGTAGGACCTGAATTCTTAATCACAGGATCTATATCTCGTATTTCAATATAGCCACCAGGTTTCAAAACTCGGTTCATTTCTTTTAAAATAAACTGCAAAAGAGACGTGAATCATTCTATTCTTAATATTGAGCTCTAGAATTACCTTCAGGTCAGGGGCCGAGAAACAATGACATACAAGTCGCATATGAATATAATCAAAGAATTCATTTGGATAAGGTAGAGGCTGCAAAATATCACATTGCTGAAATGTAGCATTGGGTGGCTTAACTGTATTGGGATAAATAGGAGCAATATCAATACCATAAAATGCAGCTGAGGGAAACGTACTCGCCATCTCCAACACCCATACGCCAAATCCACAAGCGACATCTAATACGCGTGTATGGATGGAAAGCAAGTTATGTACGGGTGCTGAAAAGTTATCTCCAAAACAATGCTTTAATACAAAATGTGTGTTTGTCAACCACTCTTGCTGCTGTTCATCGTCCTCTATTGTTGTCGATACAGAAGGGGACATAGAATTGATCGTGGAGGAACTTCGACTCAAGTTGGGTGTTGATTCAACAGAAGAGTAAGAGGATTGTTGGCGTCTATATCGTTTCCTGTTATGTTTGGAGTGTGATATGCCCATAGTAAAGAAAAGTAACTAATAGAAAAAAAAAAAAAAAAAAAAAAAAAAAAAAAAAATAACAAGTATTATAAGAGAATCTTCTGAGAATCAAACTCATTGAAACAAAAGGCATATATAAACTGACAACATGGTTTTAACAAGCTTAACTCCTGAATTACGAACAGATGGATCCAGAAGAGGTCTGGTTTTATATTAAAAAAAAAAATAGTTTCTTTACAAAATAGAAATAAATAATAAGAGAGAAAGGGGGGGGAAATCTAATGACGAGGAGTGACCTTGATGTTGTCAAAAGCATCACGTTCGGCATACTCAGCAGCAACTTCGTCAATGTAAGGTTGAAGATATCTAATATCCTATTCATCAAATTATTATTAGTACACAATGACTTATTATCATTCTAGGGCTCTTACTTGTTGAGGAGTAACCCATTTGTCTTTAGGTAAAAGTTGATGAGTTAAAGAACATTGTTGAGCAACACGAATACGGTAAGCACGATCATAAGCTTCACGAGGTTGAGCGATTTCAAGACGACGGAGTGCTTCTTGAACCAATTCACTTTCTTCTGTAATTAAATCATCATAACGAAGACCAATTTGTCTGTAACCAGAAGCACCAGCATAAGCCTTGCTGACAGGTGTTAATAAACCAGAAAGAAACTTGGAATTCTTAATAAATGACTTGAGTGTTAAAGACATAATGTAAGGTGGAGTGGGGTTAATAAGAACAAAAAAAAAAAAATAGAAAACAATGCCTGAATTTTCCAACACCACCCCCCCCCCTTACACAGCTGCACACAATTGGAGAAAAAAAAAAAAAAAAAGAAAAATTTGTAAAGGCATTTCAATCTCAGAAAGATGACGCCACCTTTTTTTTATTATTTTATACTAGAAAAACTTCATTAAATTCGTTTTGCATATCTGTCAATAAGGGTGGGTGTTCGATTCTCGACGAATAAGACAAATACGCCTTTACAATATTCAAACATACCAACAAGTTTGCCCTTAATCGATCCATGGTATGGTTAGGATCTCCCGGTTGCTGATACTTAAACTTGACTGCACGTACCAAGATATCCCATGCATTCAACAACGCTCTCACATCAAAGAAACACGTAAATTCCTTGGACACCATAAACTGCGACAGCCGTACCACATTTAACGCTGCCTTGATCGCCGTATGTGTCACAGGCATATCAAATCGCATATTCGAAGGATCCAACGCCCTAATAAACCTCGTAAAATACGCTTCTTCATCTTCTTCATTTTGTCGAAACATACGCATCCTCGATACCAACTTCAGCCAATGATGCGCTTTATCGTCTTTACCACCTGCCTTCACATTCGCCTGTATTTCTTTAAATCGACTTATCAAATCTTCTGTCTCCAAAAGCGTTTCTTTGGGTTCTTTGGGAATAAACGATTTAGCCACAATGATATATTCGTTGTAGGCGGCAATGGTTGTCACTACAGCCGCGGCCGATGAGCCCTCCAGAACCGTGAAAAACTTTAAATCATCCGTGTCTTGAAATAAAGGCAGAGAGAGTTGGAATTCACAGGGGAGGATGTGTTGATACCAATGACGCAGACCCATCTCAATATGATGGCTAAAGATGGCAATGTAAGTAGGGTAATCGCG
Organism: Mucor indicus B7402; assembly: GCA_000697295.1. Classification (NCBI taxonomy): domain Eukaryota; kingdom Fungi; phylum Mucoromycota; class Mucoromycetes; order Mucorales; family Mucoraceae; genus Mucor; species Mucor indicus. The sequence goes on from JNEK01001761.1 coordinate 19,490, forward strand.
AGCCACAGCAAGCTTCCCGCCTTCTTTGATCACACGACGTAATTGACATAGGTGCTGTTTCATGCGAATGAATGTTTGTTCGGTATCGGTATCGTAGGGTGCTAAAGAAGGAGGGAGGTGGCTGTCATCCAAGAGTTCAGAGAGTCGTTGAGGCGCAATTTGACTCGCTGTTTGTATTTGGAGGTCGTATATGGACCGAGCGTGCCATAAGAACCGATAAAAGCGGTGGAAGAAGATGGCTTCGTCGCTGTTGTCGGTGTAGCGAGGTTTGAGGAGGGCGTGAATGCGTTCAGCCAGAGCAATGTAGCGGCCGGCAGACTCGTACGGTCCTCCTTGTTTGATTCTGTAGATGCCGAGACAGGTGTAGGTGATGAGGTTTTCGAGGTCGACGGTGTCGAAGCGGTCAGCAATGAGGTCTCGGGATTGCTCAAAGTACCAATGGGCATATTCAGGGAGAGCGCCTATGGGCAAGATATTGAGGAGGTGTTTGCAGGATTGACAACAGATGACGCTGCAAAGGGATAAAGCGGCAGGTGATTGCAAGACATCTCTGTTATCGAGAAAGAGTCGAGTGAAGGCAGGCCAGTAAAAAGCCAATTGTGTGTAATGCAAGCATTCCATGTAGCCATGAATGAGACGCAGTGTGATGGAGGTGAGTCCATCCACAGGTACGACATGAGAGTGGTGGTTTGCAGTGGAAAGATGCTGCAGTAACCGAGGTGTGTATTTAGTGTATGTTTTGTATCTTGTTTTACCGTATTTTTTCCACATCATGATGCCCATGATAGTAGCCATATCATCCGGTGGCCCCTGAAGAGGCGGAGGTGAAGGAAACAATGGAAAGGGAAGCTGATTTGTTGTTTTTTGATAGACAGCAGCGTTTAACATGTTGCCTAGAGAGGATAAAAGCTGTGCGTGCGATGTAATGTGTGTATCAATCACCATTTGTCCATTTTTCAAGGTTAATACCCAAGGTTTATTCTCCTCTTTTTTTGAAACTTCTGCCTGATAATAGTCTTTTGAAAATAGAATGGTTGTTTTATGGTTACGTGGCTTCTTTTTATCCTCGATAATGAGTGGAGGATCAATCAAAGTCTCGTTGCTTGTTATTGATATGATCTCTTCCGTTGGCTTTCCTTGAGATATTGGGGAAGGGTAATCATGTATAAAGTCTGCTTTTGGGTGTTTTTGCTGTTGAGATAGCTTTAGCTCTGCTATTTCTTTTTCCATATGAGTTATCTGGTTCTGCATTGATTCCACTTGATTCATGTAAGCAAGCTCTTGTAAATATTCAAGATCCTTAGGTGATGTCATGACTGTATATATACATTCGAAGCCATTTGCTACACACCTACGTATATTGATCTCATTAGAAGAGAATGTTGATTAGATTGGTTAATAAATAATACCTTTCACAAGGTTGTTGGTAAGTACATTTACGTTTTCGCTCTCGACATCCTATAACTAACCTTAGATTGTTGTCGTTTTTTTTTTTTTTTCCTGTTATAAAGTTACCATCGCAAGGGGTTTTTTTGACCAAGTTAGTCATGGTGCAGAAAAGTGGCGAAGTAAATTTTCAGCATATAGGCTACTCTTAGTGAGCGTACAACTTGACTTGACGAAATTATGCTTGTTCACGCTAACCGTTGCGACTCGGGTTGGTCGGTTCAACCCGGACATCGTATACTGCTTGGATAGTTTTCCGAAAAGTACCGAAGAAAATGATTCATCCATAACATCAATGAAATCTCCCGTTTGCACGCGCTGAAGCATAAAGTCTGAGGCTCAATATCTCTTGGAAAAATCGATTCAGATCATCATCATCTCAAGTACTAGTAACAATACATTAATTGCCCTGACTTTTCTTATAATGATGTAAGATATTGACAGGCTGTTGTATAATGTAATATTTAGCAATAGGGTGATACAATCAAAAAATTGCGTTATTTAGCCTACATGCATTGACAACATTTTGCTAAGCTGAATGAGATAATCTATATTCCTGCCTATCTTTTTTTTTTTTTTTTTTTATGATAGCCAATAAAGATGGATTATTTGTCCCCCGATGATATCCGATTCATTTAGGTGATATTTTAGTAGTAAAAGGAAAGGCATGAATGTTTCAACTCACATCTTTTGACAAGACAGTCAATCTCCCTTGATGGTGATGATCTCGAAATTACTCATTATATCATGCAAAAAAAAAAAAAAAGATTGTCTGTAATACGTGAAAAAATGATACGCAGACATTTCATCATTGAAGGCAAGAATAATATAAAACCCTTCCGGAACCTTCCAATCATTAATGAGATTGATTGTTCAAAGAAACAAAATTTTAATTGGTTAAACATTTGCTATCAGATTTCAATATTGCAACACGTTCTCTTTTTGATATATGCCAAATAATATATCACTTTTTTTTTTTAATAAAAATGATAAGTTATCATTAGTGCTACTCAAATATTAGAGAATGAGGTATTTCGGCCAATAAGATGCGGCCAGCTTTATATCCAATCAAATAAGGTTTGACATTCACACGACACCAAATTATTGGAAAAGAATCTCAAAAAAGGCAATCATTTTCCCATCATCTCATCTCTTTACATGATGTATACAATAGAGATTGCAATTCCCTGATATCCCTTAAAAAGATAAATAAAAAAAAAAGGGAAATTGTTTACGCAATACTTGTTATTTATGGTGCAAATTGACTTGCTTATGCAGAAATAAAAGACGGTGAGTCATGATGTTGAAGTAAAAAAAAGAATTGACCTGTTGTTGTTGATGATGATGATAATACCGGTTTCTGAAAAAAAAATTTTTTTTTTTTTTTTACCCTGAAAAGAAATATAAATATCAGTAAAAAAAATTTTATTCCTTTTTTTTTTTTAGTTTTTAGAATGTCGAGTATTATCAATAAAAAGAATCAATATGAATATATTTTAGGATTAACTCAACATACTGAAAAAAACTCAATCATTTCAATTTTAAATAATGATTTAAATCAATACCAAAAAGCTTATGTAGATACTTTAGTTGGTAAAAAAGCATACAACTCAAAAAAAAAAAAAAAAGGAACAAGTTAAATTCTAACCAATCAAATGATAGATATTACCACTCTGACTATTCGTAGTTCTTGGCCAATTGAAACGTCAACCACAAAAGAAGGTCAACCTGTTGTAAATACAAACATCTTTGTACGTCACCTTTTAAAACGATCTCGCGCCACCCGCTCTACTTTACAGCTTGCCATCTTTTATTTATTCAGAATTAGACCTCATATTGCAACACACTGTCAAACAAACTCTATCATTAAATGTGGACGTCGTATGTTTCTTGCTGCTTTAATCTCTGCTCATAAATACCTCTATGATAACACATTTACAAACGCAAGCTGGGCCAAGATTAGTAAATTACCTGTAAAAGAAGTCAATTCTGCTGAAAGGGCTTTATTAGAAATGCTTGATTACCGTCTTTATGTACCAACAGAACTTTATCAAAAGTTTGAATCTCAATTAAGAGAAGCTATGCCTCCTCATCATCCTCATAATACCAATATTAACAACAACAATGTAATTACAAACAAACGTACTTTATCATCATCTTCTGTTCATTCCATTAAAAAACAAAAGCATAATCATCATCAACATTATCATTATGGTATTCCTACACCTGAAGATGATAAAGTTGAATTTTAATACCCCCTTTAAACTGTACATATCTACTATTTTTGACAGGAAAATAAACATTCGTGAATTTAATACAAATATAGAAATAAAGCACTCTTATTTTCTTCTTTAAAGGGAGCATAAACAAGTAAAATAAAGCGACTACTTTTCTAAATATAACCTGTTTTAATTTTTTTTTTCTATTTTTTCTCCTTTCCTTATAACCAATGTCCACATCAAACGAGAATAGAGCCTACACAGCTCTTGATCAAAACTCAATTCCAAACTTTAATTCTTCTTGGGTTAATTATAAAGGTAATCAAAAGAACAAAAAAAAAACCAAAAACAACAACTAATCATTTCAATAAAGGCGCGTGGATCACAACAATCTTTATTGTAATTGCCGTTAAAGCTTTATTTACAGTCATTCCTTTCATTACACCTGAAGCAAGTTGGACTCTCACTAATCTATCCTTCAACTTGGTAAAAAAAAACTTGGCAACAACAAAAAAAAAAAAAGACTCAAATGCAAATCATTGTCATTAGGGTCAATATATCATGTTTCATTGGGTTCAAGGTATCCCATTTGAAAATAATCAAGGTGCTTATGACGGATTAACATTATGGGAACAAATTGATGGTGGGGTGCAATTCACAGCCACTCGAAAATTCTTTACAGCAGTTCCCATCTTTTTGTAAGCCAATCAGTTTTAAAATGTGTTTAGGGAAGACTCATTTTTGTTTGTTTTTGTTAGATTCCTTCTTAGTACACATTATACACATTATGACATGTTTTTATTTGGTATCAATTTCACAGCTCTTTTAGTTGTGTTGGTTGCAAAACTACCAGTTATGCATAGAGTTCGAATTTTTGGCATCAACAAACTTGACTATGAAATGGATTAGTCCTTTTTTTTTTTTTAGAGAATACCATATATAAATAAAAATGATATCATCAATATTATGCAGCGAAAAACTATATATTTTTGTTTCATATGTGTGGGAAGGGCTTTTTGTTTTTCTTTCTTATCATAAATCATGTCCTCTGAAGATCAAAGAAAAATTGACGAAAACGTAGATAAAGCTGCCGATCAAGCCAAAGAAGAACTATCCAAGCTAAGAGCTGAATATGAACAGTTCAAAAGAAATGCTCAACCTAAAGTACAAGAAGCTGAAAACTTTCTAACCTCTCCTTCAGCTATCGGATTTTATCAAGGTAAACAAAAGAAAACAAGTGCAGAGTCTCATATATTAACTTGTAATAGGTTTTGTTGTGGGTATGTTTGTGGTATTGGGTTATGCTAAATATAAAGGCGGTCTATATCTTCAATAAATGTGTTTCTAACTATCATCTATGAACAATATTGTCTTTTAAGTCGTATAATAACCACGTTTATTGTTTTTTTGTCAATTTGGCGCATTTTTCGCGCAAACTCAACTTATTTAAGTGGTCTACAGTTTGTCCGATGTAGTCTGGCTCCCAAGCATAGATGTAAGCCCACAAGAACCAACTCTAAGAAACCTAGACCTAATATGATTGCATAGTGTTTTCGAGTGATTCTCTTTTAATTATAGGTTAAGCAAACCAAGGATAATTGACAGGATAATCATTATAGACCAAACGCTGGTACTAATTGTAGACATAATAAGAAAAACCGAGATCACCAAGGACAAACGTTCAACAGTAGCAACCACAGAAACTGCGGGCGGAAGGATATAACCAGTTTGAGCTCAAGATAAAATAAAATAAATTTCAATTTGTGCCTTTTAAATTTAGCCTTCGTGAGCCAGAAAAAAACAAGAAACACAGATGATTGACCATAGTAAAAGTTTATTAAAACAAAATAAAAGACAAAAGAACTGCTGTATTGTGCTTCCACTCTCAATTTACTAGACGCTTGAAACTGACTTTCCTAAGCATTTCCACTCACTTTTAAAAAGATGATTCAATCTAGGAATTTAGGAAATACGCCAGAACTCTTGAAGCGAATGTTTCTGCATTTTTCGATCTATCTTTTCTGGCCTGGTTCCTCTAAAACACCTTTGATAGGATTAAGTTAAATGGAATAATGAGTAACGTCTAATGGTGTAGCTCCTTAGTTATCTAAAAGCGTGTGATCAACAACAACAAGATACCAGATCAAAGTATTACCCACTGATGTAGCTATATTCTCTCAAGAGACAAAATATCTAGGTCTATCCGTTACAGTTGCGCTCTTGACACTCAGTTTACTTTTATGGGAGATGATAGGTTAACATAAACGCTAGAGAGAGACATACCTCGTCCCCATAGATAGAATAGATGAGTTAGCGTGTTAATATCTTCCTCTTTCTGAACGATGATTACGGCTAATAGGTGTATTAGTAGAACTTTTTTTTTTGTCGTGTTTTTACAAAGGGGAGGAAGTATGAATTTTTTATTTTTATAAATTCACCAGGTTGCGCGATTAATATAACTACGTCCTGTAGGATACTTTTGTCTTAAAACGTTGTGATCTGGATTGAGAATTGCCATTTTGAAGCGTTTACTCGATTTACCAGTGGTTTATGTGCAATTATATATATAATAAGAATGAGAAAAGCTTAAGAGTAATGCGGTTGTGGTTGATTAATATCTATTTGAATTAAAGGAAAATAGGTGACGGGTTTACGAGTTTTTACAAGTCTACCTTCCTGATTTTTGTTTTGTGTGTAAGTGTAGATGATAACAGGTCTTTTGGAAGTGTCTGCTACAACTTGAGGGTATATGAATGTATTAAACCAGAGGTCAGTATCGTTGCAAAGAGAAGTAGTCTATTCTGATGCTTCTATAATTTTGTTCTCGAGCCTTGGTTTAAAACTCCAATAGAGAAAGATATGTATTGTGCAAAGAGAATTGGTGTTGATTATAAACCTCCAGTATTTTTTGTTTTACTTCTGGCCACCTATTTTGATCAGATAAAGACCAAAACTTACACCACGGAAACCACAATTACCACCACAACCCATATTAATGCATAGCAGTGATAGCAGTTTTTGCGTTTGATGTTGACCCACTTAAAGACTTTATGAGTCTAAATAATAAGGATAAAAATAAATGTAAATAACATTCGCCTCTCCATTTAACTTTTATAGACCTGTTTACTTGAGCAAGTTATTTTTACCTTTGCTTCAGCTTTTTCTCCATGCTTCTGCTTAGATATATACTACCATTGATGTGGCTAATGAGAAGTTTGATTTTTCTTTTTTGTTAAATCTTTGTATATCTGACTGTTCTTGAGACAATGAACCCTATTTCTCACCATAATAAATCAACCGACGAAAAGCAAAAAGACATAAGCTATAAACCACAATTTGACAACGTTTTTATTTGTTAATAGGTGCAGTTATTATGATTACTCCTTTCTTTTACTTCTGTTTTAATTATTCTATATAAACTTATATCATTCAAAAAAGACAATAACTGGAAAGAAATCCCAGGTTATATTATGCTTTGTTGTGTGAGATGAACATCACAGATAGTATCTTATCAATCGACACCCAAGCACCGGAAAGTGCATTAAAGCATTTGGGACAGGTATTTATTGAGCGCATTATTGCGAATGGAAACGAGTATGTATTATTAACGGAATTTGATGTATTTATTTCAAACCAACCAGCACTAGATGACTGCGCGTATCCAGTCGAAAAGAAAAAGCTTGCTTCTTTTGAGGTTAGCCTTCAACAAAAAACTAGGTTCAAAGGTTCATGGAACAAATTGATCATACAAAATGAGCGACACCAAATTCTAGTTACAAGTGGTATTTTTGGCACATACGGAAGCAGCACATACCAGGAAACCTTTTCTTGGTTCGTCTTTTCCTTTCGTATTTTCCGTCGATACGTTTACCTACTATGTAAATGTAAACGATGTCCGATTAAAATGCCAGCAAAGACATTTAATCGATTAGTTACAAAAAAAAAAGAATCCAAATCCATTAGCTGGATTCATCTCACAGCGATTCTCCATTCTGGGGTTAGAAGCTGCACACCCCATATACTATTTAAATCATGTTCCTGTAGGCCAAAAGCCAAAACTATTATCGCAAATTGCGTCAAGAAAAATATGTCATTATTCTCTCAATCGCTGTACGTCAGATGATGTAGTTGACATATTGAACTTATTGCTGAAGACAATCATCATGATAAAGTTAATAGAAAGCAAGAAGCAGCCAAGGAAATGTCGTTACCTACAGTCCCTCCTAAAAAAAAAGACATATCAAATCAGGTGAAAAGTATCATTAAAAAGCTGATCAAGATGGAGAAGATCACAGACACAGAGCCACCAGCGAGGACTGCAACTCTTGACCACGAAAATGGAAAAGACGACACAAAGTTGCGCGATTTGGTCAACTTTGGCCATTCTGCATGAATCAAAAAAGCCAATATGGCTACTGTCAAAAAGTGCGCATAGCTTTAATTAAAAAATCACTGTCTTATGCTCTACCTATGTCTTCTATTACAATGTTTTATTCTTTGGTTGTTTCATCTATCTATCTTTTACAAGTGCAATTATAATATATATTCATATAATTGGCCCTATTTATAATAATGAACCATTTTCATATAACTGATTTAACCAATTATTATTTTAATGTTGTATGCTTTCATATATAATGGTTAGTTATAACTGTTATTTACTCACTAAAGATATCCAGATGTCTCAAGGGTGAGGCATATGTGTCAGGAAACCTCTTGATATTAATCGCTTCACCATTATATATGGTGTGCTTATATAACTTAAATCATTGTTTGATAAGACTATGGTGTAGGGAATTACTGGTATTTATTTATAGCATGTCCTGTTATAACACTGTAGAATGAAACACACTTGCAAAAAGCAATATAAACGTCCTTATTTCTATATTGAATAAACATTGTACATCTAATTTGGCTGGCAGCAAATCTGATTACTTGACTTTGTTCTTATTATAAGTTATGTCTGCTACACGGCGGAAGTCACAGCACAAATACAGCAGTACATTTCATACTATAATATTATCGATTACGGGTGTACGATACATACGCTTATAAATTGGTTTAACTATGACCCAACTAGTAGAGTTTTATGCTTCAAATATAGTTTTTATAGAACAATCATACAAAGTCTTATAATACTAGAACCAGCAACAAGATTGTAAGCCATAGTAGTAACAATAGTCGAAATAAGTCCCTCCTCCTTCGCATCTAGGCTATGGCAAGAAATCTTAAACTATGTGCGAACCGCACATAGCAAAATTCGCGGACTGCAAAAAAAAATATCCAGGAAAACCCCGGTGAAATTCTATTTTTAAAACTCCGTTTTATTTAGGACTTATATTAACTTGTGGTTCTTTGAGCAAAAAGCCTTGCTAGCTCAATCGGTAGAGCGTGAGACTCTTAATCTCAAGGTTGTGGGTTCGACCCCCACGTAGGGCTTATTTTTGATTTTTCAAAGTATTTTCGTGAGACGTTTATTTGTAGCTATTTTAACCAGTCGATTTTGTTTGGCAAAATGGTGGTGTGAACATTTGCTTTAAAACCAAAACCATGTGTTCGTGTTTTTTTTTGTCGTGGAAATCTAGTTGCGTTCCTTAGTATTGCCTAGTTAACTAAGAATGAGGTCAGGATACTGATCATGTAAATACCTACAAGATTTCTTTCTTGCCCTCGTTTTGTCTGTTTGTTATACAAGGCGATTAGATAAGTGCCAAATAAATCAAATGATGATAAGGTCATATCAATCCACCAATCTATCCGTCTGTAAGCAATGCTTCAAAAGAACCATTGTTACTTATAATTTTATCGTTGAATATGTAGAATATCTCAGGAACATAATCAAATTATTAGTTTAAACGTATTTTTGGAAAATGAAAAAAGTATTCTTTAAGTCTATTTAACGGTGAACAGGTTTGACAGTTATGCCCTGATCTATTTCCCTGTTTGCCTTAGTGTTGAATAGGACTTGACTAGCCGATGAAGCAACTTTATCCAAGTTTTGAAGGCTCTCTATACAATGGAATATAAGCAATTCGAGTGTAATTAACAATATGTCGAAGTTGATTTAACAAGACATCAAATATTTAATACAACAGTTTGTTACAGATAGCTACAAACTTCATTCATAGTACAACTAGAAACAGAAAAAGATACTTGAAAAAAATCGTTGTTAATGAAAGAAAACATCTTAATAAGAGTGTAAGCATAATTGCCTATGTTATTTCACACATTAGTTCAAAGAAGCAATTACAGATGAAAAAAAAATGTAGCTATCAAAAGTGACCTAACATTGAATATAAAAACTTTCTTTATTACCAGCATATCCGAGCAAGCGTAACAGCGAAAGCAAAATCTACAACGAAGGCTATATTTTCCTTCTTTTTATTTTAAATTGAAGCAGTTGGGAGTCTTTTTGCGTAATGTTTCTTGTACTTATGAAAATGATTCCACATGTCTCTTATAGCTCTTTTTGAACCCAATTCTTCCCTTGTCTTCAACATATTATTGTTGTTTTTAACACATGTACTATACACTTTTTCTTCTTCTTCTTCCGTCCATGGTGATCGATCAAGACTTGGGTTTAAGATTGTGTTATAATGCTGTGATACATGTCGTGGCGTGCGTTCAATCCCTGTCACTTTGCAAATCACTGCAAAATTTTCACCATACTTTTTCACTGCCTCTAAAATCAAGCGATCTTCTTCGCTTGAGAAGCGACCCTTTTTGATATTTGCTAACTGCCAACGCCAGCGTTCTAAACATTGTCGTTTGGTCCTTGTGGCCATCAAGTTCGCAACAGTAGCCATGTTCTCTTCGCCATATTTCATGACGAGTCTTTCCAATAAGTCAGATTCTTCTTCGGTCCAACGGCCATGCTTAATACGAGGGTCGAGCGAGTGTTTGTAAGTTTGACGAATCATGAAAATGGGTCTGGGGTTAGGTAGTTTCATTTGAATCGATTCCCAATCGGTAATGTCTTCGAAGCTCCTGTTGTTACCGAGTTTTTTGAGAGCTTCGAGTTCTTCTTTGGACCAAGGCCCACGAATGTATTGTTCCGTCTTGAGTAAATAATGATTCATGACGTTGCTTGGTGATCGATCGACGAAATGATTGGAGATGGCAGTCCAGCGTTTACCCATTGAGCTCACAAGTTTCATGAGTTTTTCGGTTTCTTCTTCAGTCCAGCGACAGCGGGAGCGCAGATTGGCTTCGTTTTCGATTCTGAAAGCGTTTTCACGCAAGAATTCTACAGGTGAATAGTGCTTGGGTTTACTTTCGACAACTGCTTGCTCTTGTTTAATAGCTTGTTGGGTGTGAATAAAAAAAGAGGGTGCTAATTGTCGACTAAATAAACCAGTTTTGGGTGCATTGAATGCACTAATCTTTATAGAATTGAATAATTTTAAATGCAACATGAACAATATAACAGAAAAAAAAAAAGAAAAAAAAAAAAATGCTTTACTCCACTAAATAGACCTGGTACATATAGATACAATGAAATTAAACTCAGTGCAGAATATGAGCAGCGTAAATATCTAATGACAATCTATTATGGTAACAGTATCTACATGTTTGATCTTAGTTTAAGATAGAATTTATACGTTAATTGAAGATTACTGGTATCAGCAAGATGGCATATGATTTTTGACATAGAAAGAGTCTTGGTACAAATATTTATGTCAGGCGACTGTCAATTTTGAATGCCAATAAAATGAAAAAGGTTTATATTATCTCTATAATAAAATGCATATCTTTCCCTCCTTTTTTTTTTTTTTTTTTTTTTTTTTCCCTTTTTTTTTTTTATTTTTTTTTTCC